>WYDK02075459.1:0-10116 GCA_009867345.2 Toxicodendron radicans | reverse complement strand
AATACTTGACGATGCATGAGATCTTAACTTGACTTGTGTAAATGAGTATGCTCCATAGTTTAGGATGTTAGCAATGTTCCATAAACTAGAGTTAAGCACATTTGAATCTGGGTAATCGATTGAAACGATATGTCTTGAAAAGTTGTGTGAACCTGGTAACGAGGCATGATTGAGGAGTGTATAATGAGTCTCGAAACTATTTTTCTTAAGCTAGTCCTAAATTCAGGTTCAAGTAAATAGGGTAAAAAAAAGAGAGAAAAAAAATACACTCTGCTGTCTATGTTGTTAAATAACTGACGTTCTGACTAAAAGTGTTAACCCTCATTTCAATCTGTGACTTAAGACAAGAGTATGCAAAACACCTTTCGTTTGTTTCCTGTTGATTAAGTTATAGGCTACAACTGAAGGAAGAATTATTTCTTTAAACAAATAACGAAATCCCTAGTTTGCTACCCAATTTGTAGTAGTAAAGAGAAATATTGGTTGAAGGCTGAGTTGTGCATGAGTTAATTATGATTAGTTGCCAGGTTCGCATTGACTAATTGAGAGTAATTGTGGATATAGATAAAAAGAGAGATAAATGTAGTTAGCTTTGGTTTATTCTATGATTGCTATTCTAAGTTGGGTATGAGTATGCATAATTAAGGATTAAACATAATTGCTGGTGCATCATGATGGTGTTCTTGGTATGGCTTAAGTTAAGTATAGTGTATTGTGTTCTTAGTATCGAGTTTGTTTTGCCAAGGACGTGCAAAAACTTAGTGTGGGGGAATTTGATAGATTATAATTTTATCTTTTTATTATCCTTACATCTAGTTTATTTGACATGTTTTACGTCTTATGGTGCTGAATTGCTTTGATTTTTATGTATAAGACATTTGTGGTAATGTGTGAGTGAATTGTGCTTAAAACCAGAAATTTCCAGCATTTTTACTTTTGAATGTTTTGGATTGTTTGCAGGTTTTTGATGGACTTAGAGTTTCAATTTGAGTTCAAGGCATTCTATGAAGTTAAAGTAGACATTTCAATATTTTCAGAAAGGTTTGGTTCGTCAATTGTGAGTTCGTTTGGGCCTCCAAACGTTGGTGGAAAATCAAAGATGAAAACTGAAATCGAATCCTAATTACAATAGGATTTTTATCCAACCATTGGAGATTTAAAAGGGCATAACCGGAGCTCCCAAAATTCAAACGAGGCAATTCAAAAGCCCAAATTGAATTACACATCTTGAGATACGATTCTTACGAAAGGACTAAAGCCCAGATCAGTTGTTTAGAGATTCAAAATTGGCAGAGAGGTTTGAGTAGAATTTGCACGGGTGTAAATTTCTGTATGGACCAGTTTCGGTTTTTGGCCCATAACTAGAGCTACATGCCTTTGTTTTAGGTGTGTCTAGATGCGTTGGAAACTTAAAGGGTAGAGATACAACTTGTATTAAGAGGATGAAGTCCAAAATTCCGGTTTACTTGTTCAAAATTGGCCTTGACGTTACAGCTGGAATCTAGAAACCCTAATCCTTAGGTGATTTGGATTGTGTCTTTGTGGGACTATAAAGATAGCATTAGCATTTAGGTTTTGAGGGAAACATAGACAGATCATCATTTTATTTCTTTCTTTTTCTTTATTCCAAATAATCTGATGCTTGATCGATTATTATTCATCTTTAACTCCTTCCTAATTTGTAATGCTATTAGTAAATTCATAAAGATTGCTTAATACTTATTGGTTTACTGGTAAGAATTAATTTGTGTGTTGGGCTCAGATTAACGAACTTAGGGAAGGTAAAGTTATCTGGCTTCTTGATAATCTTTGGTTAAATATCAGTTAAAGAATAATATATGTTAGAAGTCAGTGATCAGTTTGCAATTGTGGGTGATTTTCCTTGAATCAAGACCGTTTTTTATTCAATTTTCCTTATTTCTTGTTTTTAATAATTATTCTTGCGTCAATTAATTTTCAAAGAAAAATCCCCTCAGTTCCAATTAAGTTAGGTAATTTGATTAACTAGTCTCTGTGGATAGACCTGTACTTACTGCGAATACAAGTTGTGAGTAGAGTAATTTAATTTTTGGTTGCGCTCGGCACGTATCAATAGTCAATGCCGTGCTTTTATTTGAAACCTTTGGCAACCAGCCATGCCTTATAGGTTTGCACTTTATTATCCATGTCAATCTTCTTTCAAAGACCTATTTACACCTTATAGGTTCTACCCCTTCAGGTGGATCTACCAGATCATTCTTGATTCTAGTACATGGAGTCCATTTCAGATTCCATGGCCTCAAGCCATTTAGCAGAATTTGGATCCGATATTGCTTCATTGTAGGTTATGGGTTCATCGTCTTCATAGACCAATATGTCGTTGTGTTGAATCATGAGAAAACCATATCTCTTAGGCTCTCGACATATTCTCCAAGACCTACGTAATTCCTGTGATACTTTAGGTGATTCACTTTGATCCACAATATGTGGAGTAACCTCCTCATGATGCTCAACCACTTAAGGTGGCATATCATCCCGTCCAAAACCTGTTGTATCTTGTGGAATCATAACTTCATCGAGTTCTACCTTCTTCTCATTATCTCCTCAATATGTGCAATAAATACTTTTGCTTCTTTAAGTGAAAGAAGTAGTATCTTTTTGTTTCCTTATGATACCCCACAAAGATACACCTTTTTAGTTTTTTAGTCTTATTTGATGTCAATTTATTGAGATAAGCTTTGCAACCCCAAACTCTCAAATAAGATAATACGGGTTTTCGTCCATGCCATAGTTAATATGATATCTTATTTTTTAGATTTTGATGGCACATAGTTTAGTGTATGAATAGCAACCTCTAGGGAATGACCCTAAAATTAGGTTTAATATGGTATTTGATGGCACATAGTTCAGTGTATGAATAGCAGCCTATAAGGAATGACCCTAGAATTAGGTATGTTTAGTTTAACTTGCCATATTTTCCATAGTTATAACCTTGAGAATTTTCTTATTATTTGTTTCAAGAACATACAAGCTATTATGAAACGGTTCCATAAAGAATATTATTTATACCAAAAGATGCCAATCCAATAGTAAAAAATATTCTCATTTGTCCAAAGTGGACACAAAAATAAAATTCATTGAAACTGATCTAACATAATAAAACAGGTTCCTACAGCTAATGTAGCAACATGCGCTCCATTTCCAACTTGTAGGTCCACATTTCCTTAAACAATATTCTCATTTTTCCAAAGTGCACATTATTGTAAATGTGAGAACCACATCCCGTGTCAATGATCCAAGATGTTGCAAGAAATAAATTTCTCTCAATTATAAACATACTTAAAAAAGAAGAGACATTCTTCTTCTTGCTCGCCAGAAAAGCCTTATAGTGTTTCCTCCAATGGCCAGACCTGTCACAATAGAAACAAACTACCTTTCTCTCTTTACTAACCTCACCATTAGACTCCTCAAAGTCATGTTCTACAGCTTCTAGCATATTGATGAGCTCAGGGAGGGACTTATCCGTTTTTTTCTTATTGAAATCCAATATGAACTTGGAAAAATTATCAGTCAAGGATTGCAAGACTAAGCCTGTAACTCAGTCATCGTCCAGATAAACACCCAAAAAGTCTAACGTCTCAATGTATTGTGCAATCTTATGTACATGAGGGCTGACTTTAGTACCCTTCTTCATCTTGCAACTAAATAGTTGCTTTGACACCTTGTACCTTTCGATATGACGAAGGCGGAAAATTATGAAAGACGAATCTAAAATTTTCAAATTGTCTCTACAGTTTAGGTTTCATGGATGCTAGCATGATGTACTTAACGAGGTTAGTGTTAGCATCATCTAGACGTCTCTGGTAAACATCTTGCTCCTGGTGAGTGAGATCAACATCAAGTTTTGGAACCAGAGCCTGATCGATGGTGTATAACTTTCCCTCTAACTCAAGTACAATCCAGAGATTTCTATATTAGTCCAGGAAATTATTACCATCCAACTTGTTCTCTTTCTCAATGATCGATCGCAATGATAATGTGTTGTTGTTCATTTTTAGATTCTACAAGTGTAGATGAAATAGATTTAAAATCATGTTAATCAATTATTTAATAAGGTCATTTAATCAAATATTTAGTCCCACTATTTTCCTCAAGCTAATAGCCCTCACTATTATACTCGGGAAGGCCTGTTGAACTTCCTAGTGGGCCGAGATCTCATCAATTCCATTTTTCTACCTTCGCTTTAGTGAACAGGCCAAAATGGGTCAATTGGGTAGGTCAATAAACTTAATTTACACCAATTAATAGCACCAACTATTAATCTACAATGTAAATTGAGCCAACAAACCAATTACACAATCTAATGGCACCAACCATTATCCTTAAGTGTAATTCTCGGATCAACAAAGAGGACACTACATGTAGCCACGTACACTTAACAAGTATACTTCTCTATTATGCCTTTAACATATTTATCAACCTTCGCTTTGGCGAACAAGCAAAATATGTTAGTCAAGTCAACCCATCACCATTAAGGAAAAACTCCAATGCGGTTTAAACCTCCCACTGGTAGAAGTGTACCCTTCAATTTGGTGAACAAAGTCATGACGAACAATGGTTTGATTTAATACATAGTTATGGAAGGCGTCACTTTAAGTTTGACTTGATATACTTTCATTGAGGGGTTTTATAAATTGTCTCACCAATTTTAAACTTGTTAGCATGTTATAGTCATTACATTCACCCTTAGCGTGCTCCTAAGCGGTAAATAAACATGCCGGTACATTACCTAACTAAAACCGATTTCCTCGAGCCAAGAGGAATCGATAAGTCAACCTAGGGTGAAAATAAAACATGGGTCTTCAAGTTGGTCCGCCTCTTCATCTCTTCATCGCCTCTTCTTCATTTACATTACAAGAAAAATTATAAAAATAAAATAAAATAAAGTTATTCTAATTTTTGCATAAAATTTCAGAAACCTCGCGTTACATTCGAGGGAAGTGAGATGAGAAGAAGAATTTACAAAAGAGGATGTAGAAAGGCAGGACACGCATGTCCTATTTAATTAAAATTACAACCAACCAATCCCAAAATAAACCAAAGGTGTAAGGCACATGTACCGGGCACCATGCAAACTCAAACAAGAATAAACATTCATTCAAAACAACCAAATTTGAATTAGGGTGAGTGATATTAAAGATTACCCTCTTGAATTGCAGAATTAAATATTGGTTTAATGTTTTAATACTGCACCAAAAACCATCGCGCAACAACGCAATTTGCTCCTGTCAGCATCACGGTTGCCGCGGCGATGGGTTATATCGCCGCAGCCATGGAAGATGACCAGCGAGCTAAAAAGCTCGCTCGTCGCAGGGGTAAAAATTGTCGCCGCGACAATCGATGCAGACATCAAGAACACCAATTCGTGATTTACAGGTTTTTGTACAACGACGTGAAACCACAACTGTTCATATGCAACAACACATGACCAGAACCCGAACACTCTCAACGACGCGTGCCAAGCCATGATGATTGTGTCAAAACACCAATCTTGAACACCAATATCATATCGAATCAAACAAAAACCCATAATCAATCATCAACTACTCAATATCATAAATATTCAGATTAAATTGATTTAAAAAGAGATCGTGCTATTTAAATAAATATACGGATCAGTAATTAATCAATTAAATCATATTACATGTGATCAATCAAAACACATGCCATCAAACAATATATTAAACTATATAATCTATACGTGGCTCTGATACCACTGTTAGGAATTAAATAGATCAAACACAGCGGAAAATACATGGGTAAACAAACATATCAATTGCATCCCACGAATCTAGATATAAGATTAAATAGTTTACATGTTGTATGTTCAAAATTAATTAAATCCATACAAGGATTAAGTAGAACTTACAAACGTTGACGGATCCACCAACTTTGAAATTCTGAAAAATTTCGCAAATCAATCCAAGAGAAGGATTGCACTCGCGAAGTCCACATAGAGACAGGAGGAATCACCAATGATCAATTTTTTAGATCGAAATATTGGTTTCAAAATTGAATAAGGGGCTGGAATTTTCAGAGAAAATTTCTCTTTTCTTAGGTAAAAACGTTGAGAGGCTAGGGTTGTAACTCTATGTATTTTTACTTTAAGTGCTCATTTTATAGTGCACTTAAAGTATTCCTATTCCATATTGGAATAGGAATAATCTTATTCCTAAATGAAATAAAATGGATATTTTATTTTAATTTAAAACTTGTTAATATTAATATTAATTTGTAATAATTAATATGTAATTTGTTAAATTAAATTCCAATATAAAATTGGAAACAACAAATTTAATTGCACAATAAATTACCAAAATATCCGTACGTAATTTTGCTAAATCAATTCCAATATAATATTGGACACAGGCAACAACCTTAGCAAATTTAATTGCGCAGCAAAATTACTAAATTACCCTTTCATCTGAAAAGACAAAATTGCCCCCAAATCTTATAAACCTTAAACTGTCTCTTTATGTATGACCCGTAGGCTTACTATCATATTGGCAATGAGTAGTATCGCGATTAACACCAATTAATCGTCTCACTACACATAGACCAAGATTGGCCCCTAGCAAGGCATCATAGCTACCCAAAAGATAGTGATTCAGCGAAATAACTATCTGTCAACGGTATGGTTACTGTACAATTCAATCCCTTCATCATCCGTTATCTCATCAAGGCTAAGGTATAGAAATAGTACCAACCTCTGATACATATTCCCTTGATTATAAAGTATTCGGTTATTGGATCAATGACCAGAATAATAAATTGGACTGAGCAACAACTCAATCTCATTGTGGCCACAGATTTATTGTTGTTGCCAATACAACCGAACTATGATGTGAGATAACTTCTCCCGTACCTGGGAGTGATGAATCCTATGTCGATCCACCATAAACTCAATACACTTCTCGATGTAGCCAATCACTATTGTTCTGATAGTCCTAAATAAGACTATGTTGGGCTAGTCTCAAACTACACCAATTGGTGTACAAGGCGCTCCGGTGATCTCAAGTCTAAGGATCACATGCACTACCATCTGTTAGAGGATTATTCCACAGACACTAGTGTAACCATCTATGTGGAATCCTCTAATGGGTCAGTCCAGTGAAGTTGCTGATGAAGCAAACACCCATGTGTCGCACTAGATTGTCACCAAACAACCTTGACAAGTGAGATCTATCACTGTCTTTCGATAGGGTCGTTCAAAACGATGATAGCCTTACCATATTATATGTGCCCTTTGTCAGAATAATACTGGGGCTATGGTCATTTCTAGAATGGCCACCATATGTGCTCATAGGTCCTCAATATCGAGATTTTAAATACTCGATACCTTCGTCACGGTTTTACCATTCTAAGTACATACATCACAACATATAATGAAACATGAATTACACGATTTAGTTAATTGCCTTTTATTAACATTAACATGAGTTTTACAAAGAGTCAAAACTACAATCGGATTGGCTTTGGGGAACCTACACTAACAAGTCATGCCTATTAGGCAAAATGACTAAGTCACCTTTCTATGGTCATAGTGAAAAGGCTACAGAGCAATTAGACATCATCTATAGTAATGTATGTGGATCGCTAATAGTTTAAGCAAGAGGTGGGTACTCGTACTTCATCACATTTATTGATGATTTCAGTAGATATGGTTATCTTTACCTGATGAGAAATAAATTTGAATACTTTGACAAGTTCAAAGAATTCAAGAATGAAGTACAGAACCAACTCGGCAAGAATATTAAGATTCTTGTAATACCCAAGATGTCAAAGGTATGTTCCCAACTCAATATAGTCCTTCAAATGTTAATTTTATGTTAAAACGCATAAAATCTAACTAAGGACAAAACAGTCAATTCATTTAGAATGGTATGAATCATTTATCCATAAAAAAGGTATTAGGGGAAGAATTGTCATTTTGCCTATGGATAAGCATTGCAAAAAGCCAAGGATTAGTAGGCTTCATTGCATTTAATGGAAATTAAGCAATGATTATGTTTGGTGCCAAATGGCTAAAATGCCCTTATATGAGAAATTAAGAACTTATGAGTTTATTAATTAAAATATTTGGGCCAATAAGGTAATTACATGTAATAAGAGAGTTGAAAATAAAAATTCAAGGAATTTGAGTTATAAAAGTTGACCAAGAGAAGAGAAAGGCTTCATTGTCTTCAACCTTTCACCGTTTCTCTCAAATTCCACCATAACTCCTCTAATTCAAGTTTTCTCTCTCTAGAGATCAAAGAAGATTGGCCTAATTTCTTCAAGGAAGCAAGAATTGTGGAAAAATATCTTCATAAAGGTAAGGAAGAACCTTCCATGACCTTAGGATTTATGTTAGTTTGTAGATTTTAATGAAAACTTTATATTCATGTTGTATAGTATAGATTTGGTTGATGGCAAGTATATTTGAACAAATTAATGCTAATTATTACCTTGAATTCATTATATATGAAGTTATTGCAATTTATGTGTAGGTGTTAGATAAAATAAAACGCAACGGAAAACAAAAAAAAATTTATTAAAACACCATAAACCCAAATGATCCTTGTATAGATTAATTTATTTAATCATGTGAATCAAATATGTGTTAAAACCATTCAAGGTTGAATATAATACCTTTCGTTTGGAGGCTCCTTCAAATGATGATTGATCCGAATCCACCAAGTTTGAGTGAGTTAAGTGTCTTCAATCATCAATCATAAAAAATAAACCCAAGAACAATTCGGCCAAACCTCCAAGTTGAAGCTTCTCACAATCAGCCACAAGCATTCACATACAATAACACAACTTAAATGAACAAATACAAGCTAATAAAAATCCAAGGCATAAAGGATAATCCACCAACCAAGGAAATCCACCACCAACCCTTAGCTAAGATTGGATAAAAGGATGAAGAACACTCTCTCAAGAGTTTGCAATTTTCATTAATCAAGTCAAGGGTACAAAGAGAAAAATCATCCCTTATATATGGGACCTTACAAGTTGCCCTAATCTAAGATTAATCTAAGCCATACATGTGGCATTACAAAAGAAGACTCAATCTAGGCCTTACATGCGGCGGCCTAGATTGTTACAATACTAATAAAATTCAAATTAAAGTCAAGCTACAATAATCAATGAAAAAGAGATAATTAATGGCAACTCTAACCAAGACATGTGATATCCCATGTGAGTTGTTATTTCGGGTAAGGAACAAAAAGTCATCCAAAGTTGTTCTTTTGTCTCTTGCCACAAATGGAAAGTGTGCCAACATGTGACTTTCTATTTCGCAAAAGAGACAAGAGGCCTTCCAAAAGCTGTTCCTCTGTCCTTTGCCAAAAATAGAAAGTATGGACCACTTGTCATACCTATTTATTAGACCCATGTGAGTTGCCCATGTGACTATTTTCTTTTCCCTCCATAAGTCTTCCTTCATTCAAACCATTTGGACTCCACCAAATCAAATTACCACCCAATGTTGGGCTTGGGTTGGGTTGGGTAGTATGGAGTTGGGGCAGGTTGGGCTCATCTTGGACTCCTTGGCTTCATCTTCGGTATGGGCCGACCTCTTAGTTGCTTTGAATTCTTCTTAGCCTAGCAAAGTGTTATTCGGCCCATTCAAGGTGTCACTCTTATTCGGCCTATTCAAAGTGTCACTCGGCTCATTTGCTTTGGTATTTGCATGGTTTGTATCAATGATGATTTTTGCTTTCAATTCAAGAATAGAATCACACAAACAATGATCCACACGAAGACACGCAAAGCATCCAAAACCAATTTGCTAGGATCGATCAAAGGCTTCAAGAATCAAAATAAAAATTGAAAATTTCTTTTGCCAATATGATTAACAGATTAGAAAGTGTGAAAAGGGTGGCTAGGGTTTTCTTTCAACTAAAAGAATATTATTAAGTTTTAATCTAAGTTGTGTAACGGATAGCATAATGGGCCCCACTAGCATTCGGCCGGGATCTCCCATCAGACAGGAATTGTGGTCACCCGCCGCGCGTACCACAGCAGGTGTCGGGTGGAGCCCGCAAGAGCGCAACCCTCACCCCCAGTAACCGAACCCCCACCCGACCACCC
>WYDK02075448.1:0-10118 GCA_009867345.2 Toxicodendron radicans | reverse complement strand
CCCTTGGCAAAACAGACACAATAACCTGTGATTTGGAATGTGGGTGCCGACTGATATTCGATGAATTTCCACATGAAAAGTGCTATATTTGCAGCTATAAATAAAAAGATGATCCATATTCTTTTAAAATTGTCAAAGAAAAATTCAATGGCATTATAAAGGATTCTGCTATGAGTAGTTCTATAGTGTTGGGGAATCATGGCTTTTGTAAGGTTACTATCGAGCTCCTTGTTGCCATCTTCCGAGATCATTCCTCTTAGTAGAATTTCTAGTTGCCACATCTGTTTAATTAAAAGTAAAACAAATTACGAAAATAAAATAAGTTAGAAAAGAATATGTACGTGTGTATATATATATATATATATATGAGTAATATCATATATGAGTAATATCATATATACATCATTCTCATTCATAATTTTTCATACATCATTATGTGGTAAAAAATAATTAAATGAAAGTTTAATTTTTAATTTAAAATCAATCAATCATCTTTTGTCACATAATAATATATATAAAAAATAATGTATAAAAATAACGTATGTATAATATTATTGTATTTATATACATATAGTTGTGAACTTATTAATTTTAAAGTGCTAACCTCTATATATCCCTTATGGTCAGGATCTAGCTTTTCCATGATTAAAGCTGCGTACGTTGCAGCATTATCTTTAAGATTTGAGAGCTTATTTGCAGAGGCACTCAAGACTATGACCTTTATCCATAAAAATTATGAGAAAAATTTAATTTGTAGCATAGAATAAATTGAAGAAATAAATTAAGAACAATTAATTGGTTATGCATATATATATATATATATATATATATTGTGTCCTCACCTCCTGTACCTCTTCCTCTGATAGCAACCCATCGCCGTTCTTATCACACCTGAAAAATTAGTTATCACCAAATTCATTCCCTTTTAAAATCTTAAAAAAAAAAAAAAAAATTTGATCTGGGGAAGTTGTTTACATATCAAAGAATATTTGAAGTCGAAGATCAAGATCTTTTTTGGTCATGTCTTCCCAAAATACTCTCACTTGTTCCTTGGTTATTCCATTTTCAGTATCAACTTGCCTACGCCGTGCTAAAGCATCAAATAGTTCAAAAGTAAACTCCTTTGATTCTCCCATTCCTGTTAAACATTTGTGTTTGATCAATCTCAAAACGAAAGGCAACTAAAAAATAAAAAAAAATAAAACGTTATATATATAAAATATTACCAACACATATGCCAAATTTTTCTCTAGAAACCCTCCCATTGATTGCAAATTGATTAAAACGCCTTTCAATGGATCTCCAGGCATCATTTTCCTTGCCTGTAACAGTTCTATCAAGGAAACGTAAACTCTGAAGGCCTCTGGCGGCGGCGGAGGCCGTCCTGTCAATCTTATCAGGACGATTATTACCACCACCAGAAAGCAACCCACTCTTCCTGACAGCAGTGCTCGTATTCCTCTTAATGGATGGCGCAGCAGGAGGTTTCGTTTTTGAAGACATGACTCCAAGCGGACCTGAACCAGGACCCGGACCGGGACCTGAGTCATCCTTGATCGGCACATCAACCATACTATCAACCTCCACGCTCTCCAGCATCCAGTTTGCTGACTCTTTTTTACTGGAGCTTCTCAACCCAGACACCATGATAATAAGGTTCTCTTTCTCTTAATCTTTGCTTCTTCTTCTTCTCAGGAAACAAAGATGGTACAAAAAGTTGATGATCAAAATCGCTAGTATTTTCTGACGGGGAAAGGAGGAGAGAATTAAAAGGGGAAAGAGAAATGGTCAATTGAAGGATTTAGGAGGGAGAAGAAATATTGAACGTATAGATGGTTGAGGTTGTTTAAATATAGTAAATAATAACGAATTAATTTCATAAATTCTTTCTTAATTAAAACAAAAATATGTTACCTTCTTTAATTAGCTCCTTCTCTTATTTAATGTTATTAAATAAAATATTAATTAAAAAAAATATATATATATATATATATTACTGTTCATAGAGTTTCCTAGGAATAACTATCGTTAGTGTACTAGTGCTGTGTTGTTTTACACGTAAAACAAGAAGGATATTTTAGGTTTAGAAAATAACTGAAATGGTGTATGATTGATTCTGAATGACAACCAAACGTCAACCGTCAAAACTGTTCGGAGAATATGCTCCCCCAGTGCCACTAATAGAGTGCCAAGTCAGCGTCGTAGAGTTCCTAATAAGATCTCTTCTCTCACCATTTTGACTTTTGAACTTACAATAACATTAAATGCCCCACGTTTGTGTAACCAAATGTTTGGTCGCCTTTTCATGCTATAAATAGATTTTTTTTTTCTATATAAAGTATTTTTTATTATTTAATAGTTATTTTTTTTGACATACAATATACTTTCCAAATATATATATGATATGCTTTTTTTATATGTCAAGAAAGGTAATAATAATAATAATAATATTAATAGAAAATATGTTATTTTAATTATTTATAATTATAAGGTAAATAATTATAAGGATATGATAATATGTTTTTTTTTTATCGGAGTATCTGAACTAATTCACACGTATTTTAATTAATATTTAAAGTCCAATTACAATAAATGACTACTTATAAGACTTGAATATAATACATTTTCGATAACTCAACTTAAGTCTTGTCATACGGTTACAAGAGTTTATGAAACAATATGTTTGAAGCGTTTAAATTTAAGACAAATATTTTTATAGAATAATATTTTAAGGAAGTCATTTAAAATACTTAATGCTAAAAATTATTATTATGAAAGACAATAAGATATAATAATAATAATAATAATAATAATAATAATAATAAATAGGATAGAATTGCTTCTGGCAATATTAAACATAATTTTTAGGATTTAATTTGAATTTCGGAAACATTTCTATAAAAGTAAAAAAACAGTTAACTGTAGGTAGAATTGAAGTGACTTTGATGAATATAACCATCACGTCAATCTTATATTAATTAATGAAGTTTTATTTAATTTTAATTATGCATTAAATCTGACCTTATTCTATGTATTTTACAAATGGAACTTTATAACTGACAAAAACCAATTTTCGAAATGTTTGGACAAACTAACATAAATGAAATGTTATGTTATGTTATGTCGTAACTTAGTCGTCCCTTACCCTTACCCTTCACACATGAAACGACGTCGTAAGCGTCATTAATAGTCTGAAAGAGCTCAATCGGTTAAAAGAGAGTTCAGATCCAACGGCCGGAAACTTTTCTAAATCACAAAACCCAGACAAGATTGACTCAACAACGGTCACTTCCTAAACTCGGTGAGTAACTCACTGAGTCACTCACCTTCTTTCTCAAACACCAAACCCTTCTTTTCCACTCTCTCTCTCTTTCTCTACCTCTGCACTCACGCCTTCTCTCTGAGCCCTTTTCGGTCTTTTCACCGCAATCTCCTTCTCTCCTAAACAGACGGCCCACACCTCTCCACGTCACCATCGTCTTCTTCATCATCATCATCATCATCATCAACAACATCATCACCTCTCACTCTTTCTTCTCGCTATCTCCTTATATTATTAAACCGCCTCTTTCTTAGGGTTTCTCTCATTGACAAATATATCCAAAATTATGATGACACCTGCCTCCGAAAATATCCGCCACTTCTCGGACCGTAGATGACGTTTCGAATTTCGTGCTCAACTCTTCAATTTCTAATTCAATCTCAATATCTCGCGAATGAGGTACTTTTTGGGCAATATCTGAAATTGTTGTTTGCTTTCAATCTTCTATTCTTTTTCGCTTTGTCAATTCCGAAATTTTGAGATTTTTTTTTTTGTTTTTGTTTTTTGTGTTTTACTCAGTTGCCGTGAAAATTTTGAAATTCGGTGATTTAAAGGAGTTTTGAGTTAGGATTTGTTATTGTGATTTGTGATTAATGGCGATAGAGAAGAATAATTTCAAGGTTTCGCGTTTTGATTCGGAGTTTTCCCCGGATAGTAGGGGGACTATGTCGAGTGATGAGGATGAGCTTCAAAGACGAAGCTCAGCCGTTGATGAATCATCTGATGATGATGAATATGATGATGCTGATTCAGGTGCTGGTTCGGATGACTTTGACTTGCTTGAATTAGGTGAAACTGGGGCGGAGTTCTGCCAAATTGGGAACTTAACTTGTACCGTTCCTTTTGAATTGTATGATCTTTCAGGTTTGGAAGATATATTGTCTGTTGATGTGTGGAATGAATTGTTAGCTGACGAGGAGAAGTTTGGGTTAGCCAAGTATTTACCTGATATGGATCAAGATACTTTTATGAGGACATTGAAGGCGCTTTTTGAGGGTGAGAATTTTCACTTTGGCAGTCCCATTAAGAAGTTGTTTGATATGTTGAAAGGGGGCTTGTGTGAGCCAAGAGTGGCGCTTTATCGGGAGGGATTGAATTTCTTTCAGAAGCGGCAACATTATCATCATTTGAGGAAGCATCAGAATACTATGGTTAGCAATCTTTGTCAGATGAGGGATGCGTGGAGTAATTGTAGGGGGTATAGTGTTGAGGAGAAGCTTAGGGTTTTGAATATTATGAAGAGTCAAAAGAGCTTGATGTATGAGAAGATGGAGGATTTGGAGAGTGATTCATCAGGACAAGAGGAATCAGGGGATGGGTTCTGGAGCAAAAGGCTTAAGGATAGAAAAGCTGTTCAGAAAATGCGGCATCATTCTCCATATGCGGTGGGTTCAAATTTGGATTTTCCTCAAGGACAGCCGATGAGTATGGAACCAATAAAATATGGGAAGCAGAATGCAAAAGGTACTTTGAAGATGGCTGGGTCCAAATTACATTCTGGGGGCCGCTTTATGGATATGAATCCTGGGCCATATGGTTCAGGAGTAGCTCCTCCTCGACTGAATAAAGGAGCAGGGTATGAGTCAGGGGCTTCTCTATGGAGAAGGGATCAGTTCAGTGTTGACGATGATGATGATGCTGAAGATCCATTGTTTGGAATGGGTATTCAAAGAGATCGAAATGCTGCACGGGGTAGCATGATGGAAAAATCTAGTGCTTTGAAAATGGGAAAGAAGCCTGACTTTTTGAGAGGTGAAGAATCAGGCAGTGATGGTTTCATGGCTTTGTCTATGTCATCAAGGCATGATTTACAGGCCTATGGTAAAAACAAGAATGTAAGTCAGTTGTCAGAGGCAAAAGCGTATACATCAAAGCCTTTTAATATGAGAACAACTTATGAGTTTTCCAAGAAGGCTAAGTATCCTGAAAATTCTCAGCAAACAGTTGGAGATTTCATGAAGTCTCTGAAACACCGACCACAGCTACCACTGAAAGGAAGTCGAGCTGAATTATTGGATCGTGCAGAACCATGGTATAACAGAACTCAGGGAGAGGCATTCTCCAATGATTTGCCTTTTAAATCTGATGATTGGCATAGTAAAAGCAAAAAATGGAAGACCGGGAAAGAGTCTTCTGATATCAATTTTAGATCATATAAAGCTTCCTCACCACAGATGAGTGATAGATTCTTACATTCTGAGTTCAGAGTGAAGCCGTCACAGGAGAAGATAAGAGGGAATTTTGTACAGAATGGTGGGCTAGATATGGCAGCATTGAGAGGTAACAGAAAACATGTAAAAAATGAAGAAACGGAATCAGATTCATCTGAACAATTGGATGATGACGATGATGATGATAGCAATCCTTTAATGAGGAGCAAGTTAGCCTACCCCAGTGGTGTTGCTGAAGGCTCTCGATTTTCTTCACTGAAGCCTGGTCTGGATGGTAAGAAGTCCAAATTTATAAAGAAAGATAAACTAGAGAATACACTGGCACTTGATGGAATCACAAATTCCTCCAAGATGATGGGTGGCTTTAGTGAGCATGCACGAATACCAGCAACGGAGAACCACTCTTTGAAAACAAAACAGAAGGGTAAGATGCGTGATAACAGTCCCTTCCATAATTCTACTGCCAGAGTTTTGGATGATAGCTCTCTGTCAGGCTTGGGCAAATTTAAAGATGATGATGACAGGAAACCTATCTACAAATTTGGCAAGAATGGCCAATTACGGGGGGAACATGGAGAAAGGATGCACCTATCCTCACTGAAGGCCTTTCCCGCTGAGAGAAAGCAGAAAGCAGAACTTGCCCATGAATATATTGTTGATGAGGATGATGATTCACTTGAAACACGATTATTGGTTAATGGTGGCAAACAGGGCAGAGTGGGGAAGAAAGGTAGGGAAAAATCTGAGGCTTCATTAGTAGAGTGCAACTTGGTGATGAAGAAGAGAAAAGCGAAAGGGGATGTGATGGATGTGGATGGAAGAGATCAGCAGCAAATTGATGATTCCGGTTTCTTGAAGAAGAAGGGAAAAAGGAAACTGGAGGCTGATGCTGGTACTCCAGATTTGGAAACTTCTGAGCCACCTGTTACAGAAGCAGGAGCAGTGGATGTTGAGCTGGAAACTAAACCACAAAAAAAGCCTTTTACTTTGATAACACCTACAGTTCATACTGGCTTCTCATTCTCCATTATACATCTTCTTTCAGCAGTTCGCATGGCAATGGTTACTCCACTTACAGAAGATTCATTAGAAGTTGGCAAACCTAGTGAGGAGCAGAGTGAAGAGCATGAAGGTGAAGTTAATGGTGTTGTTTCTAATGAGAATGCCGATGTCAATAACTCAGACCAGTCTGGGCAAGGGAAGGTGCTTTCTCTTACTGTTCAGGAGATTGTTAACCGTGTGAGATCAAACCCTGGAGATCCTTGTATTCTTGAGACACAAGAGCCACTTCAGGATTTGGTCAGAGGAGTTCTCAAAATATTTTCGTCGAAAACAGCACCTCTGGGGGCAAAAGGTTGGAAGATGCTTGTGACGTATGAAAAATCTACAAAAAGTTGGTCCTGGGTTGGCCCAGTGTCTCATATCTCTACTGATCCTGAGACAATTGAGGAGGTGACTTCACCTGAAGCTTGGGGACTTCCTCACAAGATGCTTGTCAAGTTGGTTGATTCATTTGCAAATTGGCTGAAAAGTGGTCAGGAAACCCTTCAGCAGATAGGAAGTCTTCCTGCTCCTCCTGCATCGTTGATGCAGTTCAACCAGGATGAGAAAGATCGGTTCAGAGACCTAAGAGCTCAGAAGAGCCTCAACACTATTAGCCCAAGTACTGAAGAAGTGAGAGCATATTTTCGTCGGGAGGAAGTCCTTAGATATTCCATTCCTGATAGGGCTTTCTCTTATACAGCTGCTGATGGCAAAAAATCCATTGTTGCTCCTTTGAGAAGGTGTGGTGGTAAGCCAACTTCAAAAGCCCGAGACCATTTTATGTTGAAACGTGATCGACCACCTCACGTTACAATTCTCTGTCTTGTGAGAGATGCTGCTGCCAGACTGCCTAGTAGTATTGGCACCAGGGCAGATGTTTGTACTTTAATAAGAGATTCTCAATATATTGTTGAAGATGTCTCTGATGCACAAGTTAACCAAATTGTTAGTGGAGCATTGGACCGTTTGCATTATGAACGTGATCCTTGTGTACAATTTGATTCTGAGCGGAAATTGTGGGTTTATTTACATAGAGATAGAGAAGAAGAAGATTTTGAGGATGACGGAACTTCATCTACAAAAAAATGGAAGAGGCAGAAAAAAGATCCTGCTGAGCAATCTGAACAAGCAGCAGTAACTGTGGCTTTTCATGTGACTGGTGATCAGGCTGGTTATGAGTTGGGCTCCGATCTCAATGTTGAGCCACCATCTATCGATTATGATAAGATTCCAGAGAGTGGTGATGGCAGACCAAATGCTGAGGACAATGTCGATAACAATCATGGGTCCGAGCAGGGTAACACACACCGCAGTCATCCAATGGATTGGGAGGCTCTTGACTTAAATCCTGTGCAAGAGAACAAGTTGATATGTCAAGAAAATTCAACAAATGAAGATTTTGATGATGAAACATTTGGAAGAGAAAGGCCAGTTGGACTCTTAAGTGCAAGCTTGTCGTGATGAAATTTTCAGGTAGTTTTCATTGTCATCATGCCTTCTCATCTTTTTTTGCTTGTGTATATACTTATAACTTAAATGAGTTTTAGATGGTCTGTACATTTTATTTATTTATTTTCATGATCATCTTATTATTTGGTTGTCATTTTGGGGTATATGGTATGAAAGAAATGCATAATCTGGAGGTTTGAGTGAACTCATTCTACCTCGGGCTTTTTCTTGGCTCTACTAAGTTATGTTGAAACTATGTGAGCTTCTTGTTTAAGTTTGCCATGGTAACAAACACTGGATGTATGGAGCGGTCTTCCATAACAAATTACTAGAAACATGTGTAGGTTCATGTTGTCATGTATGAATCTTCCCTCAAGATAAAGCACCTGGTGAGGCTTGTGTCATTGCCCAAGATAATGACTCTTTGTAGAGAAGAAAAAAGTGTATTAAAAGATTATTGAAGTCATCAATGGCACTATGGAGGAGCATTTAGTTGCTCAAGAACATTTTAGGGAAATGATAGGCCAGTTTGAAGATTGGCATCAATCCTTCCCCTTTCCTGTTCGATCAATTATGGATAAATTACTTGGGGTATATTGTTCACGGGTTGTGTTTTAAATGATGAAACTAGATTTGGATATTTTAGAATCTAATCTGTGGGCTTTCATGTGATTAGAAGGATTTTGTTTTGTTTTGTTTTAGGTTTTTTTTATTTATTTATTTAGTTGTGAGAGAAGGCTATGGGCTGAATATTTATTGTTGTTTCCATACTGTTTGGGGTTTTTCTAACAAAGCAAAAACTGATTATTTGCAGGCTCAAAGGTTCACCTTTATTTGAAGGCAACATTCCAGTTGGTGTGTCTTATAGATTGAAGGTTACATGTATATTGATTCCAGCGCGAATGTAGATTAGCTAGTCAATTTGTTGAGGCATATGTTTAGTGCAGGTGGATAATATAATTCTGCATCCCATAAATAATACTGTTTTTTTGTTATATATTTTGATAATTTGATAAAAATGGTTCATTCTGTCCATTGAGCAAGCAAAATTGGTGATTTCATGCCTTAAATATGGCATCTAATGCCCTCCTCTCATATGGTCTAGATGAGAACCCATTTTGTGCTTTTGTTGTCGAAACATGTAGGTGTAAGGGATTAGTTATGTATATATTGCATTAGGCTTGTTAAATCGTTTATGCCTTTTAAGTAGTTAGAACTTTATAATATGTTAATGGTGGTTCCTAATTTTTGTGCTTTTTCGGGGTAAGAGAGAAAAAGAGAAGGCTATTTAGTTATACTAGTTATACTGGTTATACTGTTTCAATAATATTAACTCTTTGTTCCAAAAGCGATGGACTAGACAATCTGCCAACATATTCTTTTTTAGCTTTGACCTCATATTCTTTTTGCAGCCTTCTAGCTATCTTGCTTGAATATGCTAGTCTGCTACAGGTTGAGATAATTCAAGGCATTCATTGTGTATGTCAAATTCCAGAATGATAGAATTATAATTTGTAAGAGTTACTTGCTGTTGTACATGGCATTAATATATCGTGCTGATTGAGAATTCCTGGCCGTAAAGGTAAGTTAAGATCATTGCGACTTTGGAAGGATGATGTTTATATTATGCTTTGCACTTGAAGCCCCATAGGTGGTGGCTGTGGCTTGCGGATACTAGGATGGACTTGCATTTGAACTCCTTATTTGCTATCTGAATTGTATGTCTTTCTTCCTAGAGAGATGAAAGTTGAAGGTATGTTGTTCCTCACTGTATTCTGGGTTTTTGCTGCCTTTACGAGCTTGACATGCGAGGTTACTAATGTTAATTTCAATTTGTATTGTTCAGAAGTAATGCAGGTTGTCTATCCAACCTGCTGGGGCTTTTGGCGCTTCTTTTTTCATTTTGGGTTATGCAACAATGAAGGGGCTGTTAATTACATATTTTTCAAGTTTTTTAACCTAGCCATTGGTTGAAATGTGTTTGTAATGTTGAGTGGGCCTTGATGTTGGAAAATTAGCGTCTCAATTGGCGCATGTAAGTGTAACCTTGCTTTGTAAATTACCCAATTCTAGCTTGACATCTCTTAAAATGGGCCATAATAAATTGTTCAACTACTGGATGGTGTAGAGTA
>WYDK02075378.1:0-10125 GCA_009867345.2 Toxicodendron radicans | reverse complement strand
TTCTTTAATTAAAAATTTGTTCTTTATAACATTTACTAATAAGACATGACCTAGTTGTTATTTAATTGATAATATTTATATTCTTCTATTTTTTGTATACAATAATTTTTTTTTTTTTTACCATTCATGTTAATGATATTTGTTTCTAAAATCCCCCAAAAACTTAGTGAATATTTTTTCTATTACACAATGAATCATAAAGCAACTTTGTATTGTTAAATAAAATCAAAGATAAGATTAATTCATACAAAAATCTTTTTTGGTGATTGTAAATATATCATAAATGCATTTAATGATATTGGCTAAAAATAGTGGATAAATAATATATACAAAACATAGATTTAAAGTGAAAATATAAATAAAAGAGTTATTTTGGAAATAGGTGGGATTTATATAGACATTTATAAATATGTTTATAATATTAATGGGTAAATTTAGAATCAATAAAGATTGACTCACAATTCAATCTCACAAATTCCCTCTCACAGCCCTGACGTGATAACTCACAATTGGTCAATTTGCGAACTGTTACGTCGAGAGTTGTAATATTACGTTGTGAGTACAGTATTACCCATTTAGAATCAATTGGGGTGTACCAAGAAAAAAAAATGAGGGTCGAAAGTACTACTCTTAAAAGTCTTCAAAATCACGAGGATGATTTTTAAAAAGTGAGCTATTTGCTCTCTTATCTTTATAAACTCAACTTCGAAGTTTATCTCATTAAAATTTTTAAAACATATCAAGTGCCTAAATAGACACTATTCATTTACAAAATAACCAGCCTTACATTTATATTTTTACTATTTATGTTATATTTTCTCAATCCTTGTTTCATAATTAAGCATATGATTAGTTGTTCACGTTGTTAACAATCAGTTGTCGACTCCAATGATATATATTATGAAAAAGTGCAAATCAATTGAAAGTTAGAAGCAATAAAAATAAATAAATAAATAAATGCAAAAAATTTAATACATATATACTGTTGTGCGGGGTTTTTCGGAGGAGATCGCCGAAAGTGGATGGTCGGAGAGCGATATCCAGGGGAGGTGGTGAGCCGATTCTTGTCGATTCAGGAAGCTCGCCCAAATCAGCCCTTCGAGTAAAACCGCAAATCATCGCAGCAGGTCGACAGAAACCTCTGGGTCGCTACAACAAAGGTGCTCAACTAAATCACAGCTAGTTGATGTGATAAATCTTATCCTTTAGTGATTGGGATGTGATCGGATTCAAATTTCATATTCTCATCCAATCCCATAAAGTTCGGGATTATCTTCCTTGTTAAGATGAAATTCCATTTTAGTTCAACTTACCATGTTTAAGAGAACACTATAAAAACCCCTATTGATATGAAAAAAAGGGGGATGATTCTGGAGAGAAGAGATTATTCAATAAAAATGTGATAGCAACAGTGGACGTAGGCACTCAATATAGAGGCTGAACCACTTTAAAAACCTTTTTGTTCTTTATTTCTTTGCTTTGATCATTGTTGATTATTGTTCATTGCTGGTTATTCTAAACCACGTACACATCCGTTCCGGTTTGGGATCATCTTCCTTGTTAAGATGAAATTCCATTTTAGTTCAACTTACCATGTATAAGAGAAGACTATAAAAACCCCTATTGATATGAAAAAATGGGGATGATTCTGGAGAGAAGAGATTATTCAATAAAAGTGTGATAGCAACAGTAGACGTAGACACTCAATATAGAGGTTGAACCACTTTAAAAACCTTTTTGTTCTTTATTTCTTTGCTCTGATCATTGTTGATTATTGTTCATTGCTGGTTATTCTAAACCACACACACATCCGTTCCGGTTCCGATCAAGGTCAACCAGATCTCTCTGGTTGGTGCAAATTTTTGAATCAACATTTTGGTGCTAGAAGGAAGGCTGATCTGCAATAGCGACAATAAATGATTCGACAAACATGGCTAGTACCAGAACCTCGAGACATCTCGAAGAACGTAAAAACGAGAATCCCACCCCGAAAAAGGGTGACAGTCGCTTACCACCGGTCACTGAGGCACCCGAGGTTGGCCCTTTCGACTCGGAGCGTGGTGAATTGATTAACATGATCAAATCCCTGACCAATGTAGTGCAGGTCATGCAGCAGGATATGGCGGGGATGAAGAAAGCATAGGAAGCGGAGCTCGACAGACTAGTATTCACTGAGCCCACTCCCATTGGGATAAGTAAACAGCAGAATGATCATTCTGGATCATCCGCACCAAGGGAGTCTCAGCGGGCTCCCGCTCATTCCACCAGAAGCCAGGCGCCTCGTCCCGCTAACAATCCGGGAAGGAGACCTGGGAAACAAGTCATGGGCGTGAAGGATCCACCCATGATTACACGTTCTATGTAGCGAAAAGGTAATTCGTGTGCAGGTTATAACCCACGCCCAGCACAGACCCAACCATCGGGCTAGAATCGTCATTTTCGGAGTCATAGTTCTAACCGATACCGCGAACAGGGTAGCGAATACGACAGTACCTACTATCCAAGCTGGCAGGCTATAGAATCGCTCGCAAGCGTGCACAGTCCTTTGGTCCGGACAGAGGACCTTAGGTTTCGTCTGATTGAGCGAAGGGCCGGCAGAGCCCAAAACTTAAATCCTCTAGCCAACGAGCTAGAGCGAATGCAAAAGATGCTGAACAATTTAAAAGCTCGACAGGAGGTCGCAAATCGGGCAGAGACCATAGTGCGCTCACCATTTTCAGATAAGATCCGTCTAGCACCTCTTCCCTTTGGGTTCCGAGCGCCAGAGATGAAATATGATGGAAAGGGAGAGCCAAAGGAGCACTTGGATGCATTCAATAACTTTACCGAATTGCCCCAGGCGTTCGACTTGGTGAAATGCCGCTACTTCACGGTGACTTTGGTTGGAGAGGCCAAGAAGTGGTACAAAAGACTGGTTACGAGCTCGATCACTTTTTGGCAGCAGTTCGCCTTTCTCTACCTACAGCAATTCCAGGCGAGATTGCAATTCTCAATGTAGCTCAGCTATTTGAGCAACATTCGGCAGGAAAGGGGCGAGTCCTTAACTTTGTACCTAAGGAGGTGCCAGAGTGAGAAAACTAAGGTCGTTAACACTTCGGAAGAATCGATAAAAACACTACTGATTACAGGTGTACGACCGCAGACTGAATTTTGGAACAAAGTCCAGCGGGAAGACAACGTAAGTCTGACACTGTTTTATAGAATGGCTGAGAAGCACCAAAGGGTAGAAAGCTTGTTGGAAGCTTTGAAAGGGGGTCCTTTGAGTAGTGAGAACGACCGGCGACCAGACTGCTCGACGGATAAGAGGAGAGCCTTTGACAGGGCAGAAAAACATTGGTTCGGTAAAAGGCAAAGACCAGAAGTCAGGGAAAGAGAGCCAGCGACCCGATTCACGGAATATACTTCATTGGTGGCCTCTCTATCACATATCTACGAGGTATCCAACGAAATAAAAGGAGTTTCGCGACCAGAAAAGATGAAGGCCTCGTCGTTTAGGAGGGACACTCGGAAGTAGTGTCGATTCCACCGAGACATCGGACATAATACTGACGAGTGCCGAAACTTGAAAGATGCAATTGAAAAATTGATAAGGAGTGGTCATCTGAAAGATTTTACAAAAAAGAAGGAGAAGATAGAAGTAAATGAAGGGCCAACTGGAAAGCCGCAGAGCCCGCCGCCACCACCGCGTCCAGGCGGTTACAATGTGAAAATGATTTACGACGGGCCGAGCTCAATTGACAGTTCAAGGCATGCTCAAGAAAGAGACGCACGGGAAGCGAGAAATGGAGTTGTTTCTAAAGTAATGGTTGTAGGAACAACGCCGCAGAAAAGGCATTTGGTCGACAACCAAGTGATAGGGTTCACCAGAGAGGAAAACGAGGAATACCCCAAGTACTCCTGTGATGCGATAGTTGTAACCACCATGATCAAGAACAGTAAGGTATTCTGATTGATGGTCGATAATGGGAGCACGGTGAATGTGTTGTTCTTAGAAGCATTCCGCGAAATGAGATTTACGGAACAACATTTGAAGCCTTGCTCGATACCCATCTGTAAGTTCACGGGGGACAGTGTGCTCCCAAAGGGAACAATCAACCTTCCTGTAACCATTGGGGAAAGAGACTGCATAAGAACGGAGATGCAAGAGTTTATAGTGGTCGACTGCTCGACGACCTACAACGGAATCCTATGAAGACCATTCCTGGATGATTTCGAGGCAGTGGATTCGGTCCGATGTCAAGCAATAAAATTCCCGACTGACAACGGAATAGACCCTCAAGCTATGAACCCCGGGCCACTAGAGGACACAATTGATCCTCGTATTCACAAGGATGACCCCGCAACAGGTCCAATTGAAGAGTTGCAGGATGTCTCAGTTAGTGATGAAGACCACATTAGGGTGCTAAAGATTGGTAGCAGGCTTAGTGAAGAACAAGCAGATAGATTGGTTGGGTTCCTCAAAAACAACTTAGATGTGTTCGCTTGGGTGCACGCGGACATGGTGGCGATCCACCCCGATGTAATGTGTCACAGGCTAAACATCGACCTTGCCGCAAAACCTATCCGACAAAAAATGAGATCGATGGATACGGAAATGTCACAAGCGTTAAAGGATGAAATGGATAAATTACTAAGTATCAACTTTATAAGGGAGGTGAGATACCTGAATTGGCTCGCCAACCCGATGCTAGTAAAGAAATTGAAGGCAAGTGGCGGACTTGCAACGACTTTACAGATTTGAACAAGGCATGTCCCAAGGACAACTTCCCACTTCCCAGAATCGACCAGCTTGTCGATGTAACAGCCGGACATGTACTCTTGAGCTTCATGGATGCATACTCAAGATATAACCAGGTCCCGATGTATTAGCCCGACGAGGAACACACCTCTTTTATTACTGACCGTGGTCTTTATTGTTACAGGGTAATGCCCTTCAGGCTAAAAAATGCAGGCGCCACCTACCAAAGGGTAGTCAACATGATGTTCGCCGATTAGATCGGCAAAACTATAGAGGTGTATGTCAACGATATGCTGGTAAAGTCCAAAGAGGCCGTTGATCATGTCGAGCATCTAGCCAAAATATTTGAAGTCCTTAGGAAATACCGGATGCGCCTAAACCCTCTGAAGTGCGCATTCGGTGTGGCCTCGGGAAAGTTTCTGGGCTACATGGTGAACCAGTGAGGAGTTGAGGCTAATCCCGACAAAATCCAAGCGTTGATCAATATGAAAAGCCCGACCAAGGTAAAACAGGTCCAAAGTTTGACAGGGCGGATAGCCGCCCTCAGCAGGTTTGTTTCAAATACAACAGATAGATGTTTGTCATTTTTCAAAGTGCTCAAGGGGAACAAGAAGTTTGAATGGACCGAAGAGTGCGAAAAAGCATTCCAGGAATTGAAGAGGCACCTCGGGCAACCTTTGCTCTTATCAAAACCTATCTTGGCCGAGCCTTTCCTCTTGTATTTGGTAGTATCCTTTTTCGCTGTCAGTGCGACACTAATAAGAGAAGAGGCGGGGATCCAGTGGCCCATCTATTACATAAGTAAAAGGTTGGTAGACGCGGAGACGAGATATCCAAAAATGGAAAAGTTGGTGTTGGCATTAATCACAGCGTCGAGGAAGCTAAGACCATATTTTCAGGCGCATAATATCCATGTCTTGAAAAACTTTCCACTAAGGAAGGTGCTCCAAAAGCCCGAAACATCAGGTAGGTTGATCCAATGGTCATTGGAGCTGAGCCAACACAACGTAAATGCCTACCAAGAACGACAATCAAAGGTCAGACTCTGGCCGATTTCATTTCCGAGTTCTCCTACCAGCCCAGAAAAGAAATGACACCTCTAGAATCGAGTAGCGATGAGGTCATCGATTCTAAGATCGCGGAAGCAGAATCAAACTGGTAGTGGAAGTTGTATGTGGATGGTTCCTTCAATGACAAAGGGGCAGGAATCGGGCTGTTGTTGGAAAGTCCCGAGGGTGAGAGTTTCCGAGCTGTTGTCAAGTTCGCATTCATCGCTTCCAATAACGAGGTAGAATATGAGGCCTTATTGGCAGGCATTGAGCTGGCAAAAGAAATGGGCGCGAAATCACTCGTAATATTGAGCGATTCGCAGCTTGTTGTAAATCAAGTGAGGGGAGGTTATCAGGCTAAGGAAGAAAGAATGGCCGCCTATCTGTAAAGGGTAAAGTTCAAGCTGGAGCCCTTCAAAAGTTATAAAATCCGACAGATTCTGAGGGAGCAGAATTTAATAGCAGATGTTTTGGCCCGTCTGACCTCCTCGATGAAAGATGAGTTCGCCGAATTAATATCGGTGAGAACCATCCTGAAATCGAGTATCAGTCCAATCGAAGCAGTAATGGAGATTAGCCACCGATATAGTTAGATGGACCAGATCAGGGCGTACTTGAAAGATAGTGAAGTGCCCGAAGATAAGAGTGAGGCACGAGCTCTGCGAACGAAGTCAACCCGATACGTCTTAGTAAATGATAAGTTATACAAACGAGGGTATGACTTTCCACCGCTTTGATGTGTTGACAAGGGAGACGCGGACTACATCTTAAGAGAAATCCACGAGGGTATATGTGGAAACCACTCAATTGGGCGAGCCCTCGCCTATAAAGTGTTACGCCAAGGTTATTATTGGTTGACAATTTACGAAGATGCAGCGGACTTCATCCGAAAATGTGATAGATGCCAGAGGTTCTCAGACATCCAGCGGGCTCCCCTACAAGAGCTCACGACTTTGACCAGCTCGTGGCCCTTTGCGGTCTGTGGGATAGACCTCGTGGGCCTGCTACCCCAAGGGAAGGGCGGAGTCAAGTTTCTCGTAGTGGTCGTTAATTACTTCACAAAATTGGCAGAAGCTGACCCTCTGGCCACACTAACATCGGGCAGAATAAAAGACTTCATGTACAAAAACATCGTGTGCCGATTCGGGCTCCCGCACACTATAATAACAGACAACGGGAAACAGTTCGATAGTGAAGAGTTCATTTCCTTTTGTGAAGGTTTGGGCATCAGGAAAAGTTTTTCAGCCGTATATCGACCTCAAGCAAACGGGCAGGTTGAGGCCATGAACAAGGTGATCAAACACACCTTGAAGAAAAAAACTCGACGCTTTGAAGGGAAGATGGGCGGATGACGAGAACTTCAATTGGAGAGACTCCGTTCTCGCTCGCATATGGTTGCGAAGCTATGACTCTGGTCGAAGTCGGGGTAAAAACCTTCCGGAGAGAGATGTTCGATGAAAACATCAATGATTCATTGATGAGATTGAAGGTCGATTTGATAGAAGAACATCGAGCAAAATCACAGATTCGGCTCGCCTCTTACCAACGGCGGGCTAAGAAGTACTTCAACTCCAAGATCAAAAATCGAGAATTTGAAACAGGAGACTTGGTACTTAGGAGAATAGTCCCTGCTGCGAAAAACGCGACGTGGAATATCTGAATGGAACAGCAGTCTTGTGAGCATGAAATATCTGAATGGAACAGCAGTCTTGCGAGCATGAAATGCCGAGCACTTGAGGAGGTACTACCAGTAGTCTCGGCCTAGTTCAGATTTCTTCTTCTTTTTTGTTTTTCTTTTAGCTTACTTGTAACTGGGCGGAGTCCACCTTTATTATTAATAAATGATGGTATTCAAAAAATGTCGTACTAGTTGCATTAATCCATGTAAAAACCATCATTTGAGCCCGACCGGTGAAAGGTATTAACCACGCCCTAAAAAAGGCTCTGTGTGAATCAATCCGAAGTCCGAGGTCATTACGGCCAAAAGGTACTAAAAGCGCCAAAAATGGGTCTTGCGGATAAACAACCCGCTATCCAGCGGATTGTGTCTTGAGAAGTTAATTGAGAAAAAACAAGTCGAAGGGAAATCGATAAAGCTTCAATGACCTCAACTTAGAAATGTTTCTAAACAAGCTAAGGACGTTACGAAGACAAAATCTCCCTCGACACTTGGAAAAAATTTGGGGAAAAACCCCAAGGCAAATCTAAGGCAAAACAGACTGACTTCGAAGAGACACTACAGTTCTAAAATTTTAAAAGTACGAAAGTATAACTGAAACATCAAATTGTCATTTCCCAAAATAGCTCGCAAAAGCGAGCATGTACAAAGTTATGTATGTAAAAAAAAAGAAAAAAAAGAAGGAAGCATCAAGGGGTGGGCGTAGCACCCTCATCAGCTGGATCCGCTGGATCTGGCAAGGATGTGCCATCAGTGGGAGGGGCGGCAGCTGCAGGCACAACCTCTTCAACGGACCGCTCAAGTGAGTCCTCGACCTCATTGTCCTCCGACTCACTATTCTCGGAGTGAAGCTCTTCTTCTTCGGGCTCACCGATTCTGGCCTCCTCGACTTTGGGCTCAGGCTCAGGCTCAGGCTCGGGATCGGGCTCGGGCTTGGGCTCATCATCTTTTGAGTACACAAAAGTGCCGCAAGAAGCCTCGCACCGAAACCGCTTGATCTCAGTGCGATACTGTTTGGGGATAAAAAAGAAGTCTCGGCTGGGGTCCGCGTCAAACATCATCTTCACAAAATTCAATGATGTCTCCCAGAGGTCGACATCATATCTCTTTTTTGCCTCCTTCATAGTTGCCCTGAGGCGAACAACTTTGGCTATCCTTTCAGTGCGCGCCACTTGGACGTGGATCAACTGATGAGACTGCTCCGACAACCTTTTATCCATCCAGAGCGCGTAGGTCTCGGCTTTCTTGAGATCGACCTTGAGTTTGTTGTTCACAACTGCGAGCTTCCCAATCTCGGAGCCTAGGATTTCCTTGTCCGCAATGGCCTTATTTTTCGCCGCCTCGGAAGCCGCGAGCTTATCCTCGAACTCCCTCTTGGCCTATTGGCTGGAAGTCTTCAGTGCCTCCAGTTTGCCCTCAAGATCTTTGATCCTCTAGTTCCGAAGGTGGGCTTCCGCATCCATTTTATCCTTGGCCTCAAGGGACTCTTGGATGGCCGCCTTGGCGTCCCTCAAGGTGTCATAATGGGCGTAATTTAAGTAAGCAAGCATGTTGTACACCTGAGATTATGATGGTTAACGGAAGCATGGAAAAAATGAAACTATAATGAGCGAGGTCAAATAGATGGGTTCCCTTACTCATCACCCGAGCGGTATTATACAGTTGGCTACAGGCGGGCAGGTTTTTGAACTGCCCCCATAGATTTTCGGACATGAACTCTTTTGTCAGCGATGTTTCGGTCGCGATCTTGTCGGGAAGAGTCTTGATGAGTGCATCCATCTTTTTGTCCAACTTTTTATTATCGGGCTCTACTTCGGAGCGAGCAGATGCCCCGGCCCTCGATTCTTTGCCCTTGGACTTCAAGGCTTTTGCGCCTTTGCCTTTGGAGCTTGAAGCCCGATCCTTGGGGCCTGGGACGGTCTCTTTGGCCAGCCTTTTTGCACTCGGAGCATCTTGAGACCGGCTCCTAGCTCGCTTCACCCCGACTGCCTTCTGATTAATGGGGGCCGACGGAGCAACGACGGTAGAGGCCGGGGTAGCAGGAGTATCTGAGATTGTTATCGCGGGAGCGGGAACTTCAGGTGTGGTCGCCGTCGGCTGTGGGCCGATGCTGCTTCCCCCAATCGAGGTCGCGCTCTTCCTCGATGACGAGCGACCCTCGTAGTTGGAAGGCTTAACGGTGATCTTTGTTTTTGCAAACAAATTTGACAAGTTAATAGAAGGTCGACAATGCAAAAATAAAGATAGCACAAAACGAGCCAGACACTTACTCCGCATTTTACGAGGTAAAGAGATGTATGCAAGAGTGAATTTGGCAGACTCCGGACAGAAGCCTTATTCTTGCAAGTTAGAGATGTGGACGAGTTGCCCGACATCTCGTTGGCTCTCCGAAAGCGCGCTGAATAGGACGATACGGGAAGTGTTGAAGTCCGTAGGTAGTTGCCTGTGACGGTTCGCTAAAAAAAAAAAAAGAGAGAAAAAGTCAATCAACCCATTAATTATGATGGCGACAAGTGAAGGAAGAAACTATGAACGACGTCGCAAAAAATGCATGACGTGCTTACATACAACTCCCCGAAAGGCACCATCTCTACCCCACTCGAAGAAGAAGTAGTCAGAATCCCAATTCCTAATTTTATCCGGGATCTTGGCTAAGCCAT
>WYDK02075357.1:0-10125 GCA_009867345.2 Toxicodendron radicans | reverse complement strand
TTTACGCCTGCATCATTAGCCCAAGCAATGAGGCTTGTTCTCCACTTCACTGCATGTATTGGACCTTCACCAGAATGAAGAACCTAGAAACAAAATATTTTGCAGCACTCAAGGACCTAAAATTTAATTGACAATTTTGCATAAACTATAGATGGATAGAGACATGTACAAACCTGGTCCCGATAGCCTAGCCATTTTTTTGAATTAAAATATAAATGACCTGCTAAACCCCCAGCTACAAATCTTCTAGATGTTTTTCTCGCATAATCTGGGTCCAATGAAATAGCCTTCATTGGACGATGATACTCGAACTTCATTTTTTCATCGGTGAAAAGGCTGTTTATTACAACAGACCCATCATCTGAACAGCTTCCTATATATTCACCTTCCACATCAAAGCTAAGATCATTGACCACGGCAGTATGAGCAGAAAATTCTTTAACCTGTAAAGAAGAAATTCACGTACATATAACAAAATGAAAGCCAATGATTTGTATGTAAAAGATTAGTCACCAAAGACAACCATCAATAAGCCTTGATATAGCTAAAAACAACAGAAATAAAACTTCCGTGCCAAAGTTATTTGAAGACCTAAAACCAGACTTTGGAGCCTTACCCAGCCACAAAAAGTGTGATTGACACAACCCAATGACTCAAGTTTAAACCATAAAAACTAAAATCAACTTCAGATGGTTAACATAAGACATGATTTTAGAGATGATAAGAATATTGATTTTAAAATAAAACATATATTTGACAGTAAAACAGCATTGAAGTGAGTGGTCAGCCAATTGGTACAGGAACTAAAAGATTAACATTTTCAAGGCTCTCTCAAATTGACTATTGAAAATCAAATAATCACATACTAACTTGCACTACAGACTTATTTGGATAAGTGGGAACAGTCAGTTTTTAATTTTATAAAGACAAATGTGCCTAGAATAAAAACACAAACTTGACTCGGAAATCATTGTTTCTTATCTTCTTTCCCATGATTCAGTAAGTTAAAATTGCAAATAGAAGTGACAAATATATGAAATCACTATTTACTGCATTTGCTCCTTTGCATTAACCAAATGAAATTGACCTTTCTCATTCAGATGCTAAAACTTCCAGTAATTGACTAATGTCAGCAAGAGATGCCATTAAGGTTCAAGACTAAACATTAACAACAACTTTGAAAGCAAAAACAACTTAGACAAGTACAAACTATTCTTCGGTGTATAACCTCTAATCTAATATACCATTTGATACTTGACATGCCAACTTTAACACTAAAAGCAAACAACATCAAATCACTAAGCTCAAATCAGTAAGTTCATACAAGCAATTAAATTTCAAGAGAACTCGAATTGACAAGTAACAGAACGAACAAACTACAATCAAATTCAGATGCCATTAAAGAGCTAAAACAAAATTTAAACCTTTTTTTAAAGTATTGACTAACCTGATTCCCCAAAAAATCGAGAATATGAACCGTGCCGGCATGAGTACCGAGCGCGATCATCCGCTCAGCAATAGCAATACACGAAGCGGCATCATTTTGTATAAGCGAAGGGATGCTACCTCCCATCCTCTGATACTTGAGCCTCGGCTCATCTTCCTCCTCTTCTTCCTCATCTTCCTCCTCTTCTTCTTGTTCCTCTTCTTCTTCTCTCTCGTCGTCTGCTTCAACGCCGTTCTCCGACGGAATCGGAGCCATTTGAATGGTTATTTTTGTCAGGTCTATGCCGTTTGGATTTGAGAAAGGAAAGTGAGAGAATTATTTAGAAGGAAGAGACTTTCATACCCAAATAGTTTGGAATCAACAATAACTAGACCATATCTATAGAGTCAGACTCCTCCATGTCAATGCTTCTACCTAAACAAAGATGAGTTGGAAATCAATGGATATAAAACAAAGATTATGTCTTTTCATGCACCACACCATTAACCCACTATATATATATATATATATATACTCATGTCACTCAATATATGCTTGATTAAATGAAATGGTAGAATTCCTTTACAAGATTTCAGCAGTGAGTTCTTTTCCGATTGACTGTAAGATATTTTACTAGTTTAAACTAAGTGGCTTAGTTTCTTGCTTCAGAGCCAGTAACTATCAGAAAAATCCCACCTGGAGGGCAAGGTGGCATCTGGGAGCTAGTTGAAACTGCAGAAAATGAGAAAAGCCCAATGTGACCAAAACAACTTAAAATTAATTATTTTCCCATTTCCCGTACAAACTGTTTTTCTATTTTCTTTTAAAAACATTTTTTAAAACGTTAATTTTCTTCTCGTTTTCTAAACTGAAAAAGAAACAACATTAATTTCAGAAAGAGAACATGATAATAAGCATATATATATATATATATATATATATATGATCCACCACAGTAATGAAGGTTTAGCACCATTAATTAATTATTGCAAGAAATTAAAAAACATAATACAATGAAGAAATTTTATTAAACTGGTCATAAATAGCTTACAATTTACAAAGACAACAAGAACACAGAAGTTACACCAATTAATTAAGCTCAATGCTTTAGGCTCCATAAATTAAGGTCTGCACAGAAATTTTGTTGGAGATGGTTTCTGAAAGAGGAGAGCGTGAAAATGAAGCAGAGGGTCTGCACAAAATATTGGTAAAAAAACCTAGATAATTTGAATAAATTGGATAAGTGAGATTTTTTTTTAAATACGGGTACCTGTGGGTATTACCTATTCTATCCAAAAAATAAATAGGTCACACCGGGTATGGGTTATATGAAAATGGATTAAAAAATATGAGGTCATACCTATTTTTAAAAATACCTATTTTTAAAAATGAGTATCCATGGATACTTAAGGGTATTGACCTCTTTTGCCACGTATATTAATACCCATTAACTGATTGCATACTTCGTTTGAAACATTCCCAGCAGCTGTCCACTTCATTTGAAAACCTTTAATTTATGAATAGTGTATTTAGGCTACAAGCAAATTAAACACAAGTAAAAATAGATGGTTTTGTTTTATCATAAAAGGTGAAAAATCTATAAGGTAAAGCTATAAAAAGCTGAAATATGGTTATAGGCTTGAGAACACATTGAATTATGGTCTTGAAAAAGTTTGAGCTGTTGGATATATGAAAGGTTCACGCAGAATTGTGATTGGTTATTATGAAGGAACTATTATGGTGAAAATTGGCCGCGAAGAACCTGTAGCTAGTATGGATAATAGTGGAAAGATCATATGGGCCAAGCATAATGAAATGCAAACTGTGAACATCAAGAGTATGGGGGCTGATTTTGAGGTAACTGATTCTAAAACTGTATACTATATATGCGCCCATGACAAAACTCAATGCGCTACCGAGCCGTACACCACCGGAATTTGAGACAACCGGCTCTACAATCACCTCTCTCCAGCCTCCAGCAAGACGCCTGGTAGCTTAAGTAAGGGACTTATATAGCTGGAACCAACTATCTTCAGAGATCCTGGTGACGTGGTGTAATCTTCAGACAACCGGTTCTACGATCACCTCTTTCCAGGCAGGACTTTCACGGCTTTTCGGCAATTTTTTCGGTGATTTTCCTTGGTGGCCAAACGAATCAAAGATAATCATCCCAAGCTTGAAATCACTGATGGTTGGCTTGAATTCGTTCGCGAGAAACGTCTTAAGTTGGAGATAGAGTCACTCTTTTTGTGCAGCAAGATGAAGCTGGTGCAATGCACTACACAATTGAAGTGAATAAAATGATGATCAAGTTATTTTGTAATCCTATATACGAAGATCGAGTTGCTCTTCTTTGGGTGGTTTCTTAATTTCTTCCATGTGTTTTCTGTTTGAAATTATCGGAGCTTAGCTATTTTGATGAGTTTATTATGTTAAATTGTTATTATTTATCTTCTTTTGTTAACGGTTGCATGGAGTGCACAAGCTTATTCTAAATATTAATAAAATTTACACGAAAAAATGTCTTTTATTTTTATTTTTTACTGTTAATAACTATCAAGAAGGGCGTTACCTAATTTAGGGTTATTCTTGACATTTATTAATAGTAATTTTTTATCTTTGAGTCTTAAAACTGTCCATAATTTTTTTTTAATTTTTTTAATTCGTTTATTTTCCTGATTATTTCTAATTAAATTATAGAATAGTGTAATGAAATTATTCATAATATTCCTCCACCAACAACAATTATCACAATTTAACAATAAATTTAGACATTCAACAATCTTTGAATTAATCTATTGAATAGTACATATACGTACAAATTAAATAAAGTTTTAAAACATACGCACATTTCACAAGTCATTGAAACTAAACAAATTAAACAAAATTTGATACATACATAGCCCATTCTGCTCTAAATTCATTGACCTCCACATCTATGTATATTTCTTTTCCTATGAACTATAAAAGATTAAAAATAGATAAATTTAGTATCTATACATGAACTACTGAAAATGCATTTGATTCATTATCCTTACAAACACATGACAATAATTATATTCTCTACTAAAAGCCTAAGCATACTTCCTGCTCATGCTAATATGCTATAGATATGTGTTTCAATTTTCAGGTATGATATTCACAAAACCCCCTAATCAATATTTAATAAACCAACATTAACACTTATAGAAATCCAAATGGATAGGGTTAATTTCTATATTTTGTATACATCATTTGTACATATATATACCACTTCCTGTAAATGGCAAATTTCTATAATCATGATTAGACCAATATTGAGAAAGGAAGGGTTTTATGTCTTTATGATACCAAATGAGAACTCTTTGTTTTGGAACTATGCAATTATTATCAGAACCTATGCAATCCAAGAGTATCAAAATACAACTATTCAATTTTAAAATATATTAAGATCATAAAATTATTTCTCACAATTTTTAAAAGTCACTTGTGTTAGAGTCGGTGGACTCTAGTTCATGTTAGGATACCCATTTTTAAGTGCAGCGGAAGTGATTTACCAAGTTGATTAATGAATATCAAGTTAAGGAACAAATCAACATATACATGAGCAGCAAATGTAAAGCACAAAAGTATGTATATGGTTCGGCTAAAACCACTCATAACCTACATCCATGAGACCTCGTCTAGAGAAGTTAAATCCACTATGAAACAAACATTACAAAATATAACTCAAAGTTGATTTTTGTTTCAGCAAACGGGGGCTTTGTTGGGTTTGTGAAGAAATTTTTTTTAACTTTTGAAAAAAAAATATAATTTTAAAACGTTTATTAAATCTCCTCTTAAACCATCATTAGTGATTAATACTTATTATCCCTAATAAATATTAATAATTTTAATATTATTATCCCTAATTAGTGGATCACATTTGATTAGAGTATTAGATAAAAAAAAAACAGTTCAACTATGTAGCTTTTGTTTCCAATAGTTATTGATAATTTTAATATTATTATCCCTAATTAGTGGATCACATTTGATTAGACTATTAAATGGGTGTTATTGTATTCTTTTTTCTTAATACAATGATCCTGGTCCACCTTTTTCTAACAAGTAAGAACTCAGAATTGATGGCGAAATCACTTCTCAAATCTAATAAATTTTTATTTAAAAAAAAAAATTCATTTTGAGAAACTTTGATTTAATTCATAAATATATATATATTGTGACAATACGCCGCCCTCCCTTTGTAAATGACAGCCGACATATATATATATATATATATATATAACAAAAATTAATTTTAACCTTTTTATATCACATGATTGAAGAAATTTATTCTTATCTAAACGGTCAACAATATAGAGTTTTGCTATAAAGTCTACTTACATTTGACAATAATTCGTGTGATCTAAGAAACTTAATTAGTAAAGTTTGAAGAAAAATCTGAAAATTCATTTTATATTTGAAAATTCATTCTATCTCCTCAAAAGAAACGAATAATATGTTTATATAGGGTGGTGATAGCCAACCCTAACAAGACTCCAAATTAAACACGAAAATTAATTAAAAGAAAAAATCCTAAATGTTGACAAATTATAAAATAAGAAATAACTCTAAATAAAATATGAAAAAACTCTCGTAGAAAACTTAAACAGTCCCGAAACACGTAGAAACAGTGTATTTTGGCCTAGAAAATTACCCCCCCAACCAGAATAACCTGGTTGACAAGACGTTCGAAACGAGCTTTCTGTTATCTTATCGGCCTTGTAACTCCTCTCGAATCAAAAGTTATGACTGTTTTAAGTTGACATGTCCATTTAGGGTTTAGGACCTTTGCATTTGGACTTCTGATCCTCAGCTCTCTCCAAGAATTCATCTGCTAAACGTTCTATGTCACATATGATTGTGAAACTCTCCAATTGAGTCACTAAAAAAAAATGGCCTACGGTAACACATGACAGTAGCACTTTTCCTTAAAGTGTTACTATAACTATCTATGGGAACAGTTCATGTTAAAATGTTATGATAACAATTTTTATATGTAACACTTTAACTTTTTATAACACATTTAATATCAATGGTAACTCTTTTTTTTTTTTTTAAATGTTATTAATATATATCTACAGTAGCATTTTTAAAGTATTACAATAGACCTAATAATATAGTAATTTTTTTAAAATGTTATCATATAATCAAACTACAATAACATTTTAAAAATGTTACCATAAACCCAATTATTTACCGGGAAAGAAAATATTATTCCGGCCAACATGAAATGAGGTTGATTTTGTCTTATTTTATTGTTTAGGGGTCAAATACATATTATTTAGGGTGCGTTTGGTTTGGGGAATGTTTTATTACTAAAAATGTTAGATTACCTTGGGAATCTTTAATAACAGTGTTTAATTAGATAAGGTTAAATTGGTGGGTATGTTAAGTTAATATGTTTGGTTGGAAGGAATAAAAGATTACTGGAGTATCTTTTTACTAAATTGCCCTTATACTATAAATAATATTATAATAATAATAATATTACTATTTATTTGTATTTTATATAATAATAATAATAATAATAAATGAAAATAATAATAATAATAATTATTACAATAATAAAATAATAATAATAATATTAATAATAAAGGGACACGATCGTAGCTTTCAGAGGAGATATGCAGAAATCTTAAATAAAACCCAAAAATAAATTAAAGCTTAAATATAAAACTTAATCTTTGTACCGGCGGCAGAACCGCACTGGAACTAGATCAAGGGATACAAATAATAAAAGAACATTTAAATGAAAGCTTAAAGCAAATAATAATTTAAACCAGACATGAAGGCGGTGAGATACGAAACATAATTGAAGATAATATTTATTAAAGAGATAAAAGAACTTACATCCAAATGTTTGCTTTGGTTGAGAATGCTTGAGAGAGAGTTTGAGAGAGAGAGATTACAAAAGGAAAGCTTACAAAGAAAAGAACTTGAGCCTCTCGTTGGAGGAACATTACATTTATAGCAAAACTTTAAAGTATTGTTGAACTGTTGAAACAGTGTTCTATCTTTTCTGGGGTCTCTATAGCTTCACATGTCTTGAACTGTTGAAACAGTAATCTTGGTTTTTGAGAAGCTTTCTTAGTTGTCAGTGCTTTCTGTGTCTGAAAATATAAAGTTATCAGATTCTTGGGCAGAGTCATCATCTGAAAGAATATCTTCTTGGAGTGTGACAAATCATGTGATAGGGTTTCTATGGGCTGTTTCAAGGGCGGTATCAAGGGTCGTACTGTTGGTTGCATAGTTTCTTAGGGTGTTTTGGATGTGTATCCATTCAGTGAAGGTGAGGTCATTGAGACAGGGTTCATCTTCTTTTGTTTTACGGAATTGTTCCCTTAATTTTATTTTAAGTTGGATGCTTCTTATTTTTTCATCATTGTCAGCATAAATTTTAGTCTTCACAGCATCAGGCTGAGGAGTTAACATTTGGAGGAGATCAAATGGCTTTGGGTTAGAGCAATATTTTCTGAAGTCAAAATATTCATTATTTGTGGAGTCAAGGAATATTCTGATTTTTATGTCTCTGTTGGACAACAAAATTTTGCTTATTTTTCTTTGGCCATTCTTTTTGTTGGAAAGATGGCGACTTTGGATTGCCCGAAAAGAATCAGAGGATTCCGAAACAATCATCTTCATTGCTCTGTGCAAGCTCGATAGAGGAATTGGAGTCTTGATCTGATTCTTCATCTTGAATTTGAGTGAGAAGATTCTGTAGTTGAAATTTCAGATCTTTCTTAGTTTTTTACTGCAGCAAGAGAGGAAGAAACAATTGATTTTGTTTGGAGAAAATGAGCTATATCAAGGGTAATGGCTTTTGTTTGTTTGGGTAAATTGGACAAATAGAGCATGACATTGTATTTGGATAAGTGGGAAGTGTCATATTTATCCCACCATTTTGCTTTGAATTTTCGGATGAATATGGGGAGATTGCAATCGTTTTTAATCAATTCAAATTCCCATTGAATAATCCATGAAAGGGCAAATTTTGAAGCAAAGTGAAGAGTTGGGGGAAAAAAGGATTCTTGTTGGGTGACAGCGAAATTGGTTTTAAAAGTGTCAAGTGCTTCTACGGCATTGGAGGGTAGAATTTCTCTGATAAGACCGAAAAATGTCTACCAAGAGGCAAACCAATAGGGGAATGAAAAAATTGTTTGTTTTTTGAAATAAATCATCCATGAGTGTTTGAATTGGGTGTCTTGAAAATAAAGACAGTTATACCAGGCAAGCTGGTAATCCTAATAGTTGTATCCTAGAGGATCAAAGGTTTCAGAGAACCGTATGTGTTGGTTTGGGTTGGTGCCCCAATCAGAAGGACTATGGACTTTCATGATATGCATAGTGGAATGAGTGATATAACCATTTTGGTTTCTATCCTCATAATGTTTGAATTCGCATGAGTCAGAATCAACAAGGATAAATTCATAAAATTTTTGGGTTTTTCGTAAATCTTTGGGGAAAAACAAAAATTGTGGTGGAAATATTTGGGTGATAAAATTTCTGTAATTTTGAAAATCAAAACCATTTTCATACATCATTAATTGTTCTGTTCGTTTTTGAGGAAAATATATTTGGTTTGGACGAACAAAATTTGAAGAGATAGAAATTTCTTTGTTTTTTTGGAGAGCAAGTTGGGCAGCTTCTTACAAATCTTTTATTTGAATATCTTTTGAAAAACTAATTTTTGGAAAATCCTGGATTCTTAAAATTGGATTTTGGATTGGGTTTTGGGGAATTATTTGATTTGGAATGGCTGAAAAAGCTTGTGCTAATTCAGGAGTTTTTTGCATTGTTTCCAACCATTTTTGAAATAGTTGTTTTTGAGTTGGGCTATCTTGGGCAGCAGTAGCCTTGCCTTTGGAGGATGAGCTTTGAGCTTATGTATGAGCTTTTTTGGTGACAATATCATACCAAGATTTGGTATTTGAGAGGGATTGGTTTGATTGAGCATAAGATGATTTTGATTGTTTTTTGGTTGGTTGGTTGGGATCTTTGGACGTCATCGTCCTTGGAGAAATTCTCTGGTGAGGAAATCGGGGAGAGAATTAGTTTCACCTTTGATGTAATCAATATCAAAATCAAAAACACATAAAATAGCTTGCCATCTGGCGAAAACTTGTTTTGATGCAATATTTTGAACATCTTTTTGCAATATGTGTTTAGCAGATTGACAATCTATGCGAACAAGAAATTTTTTGTTGAGTAAATCACTTTGAAATTTGGAAATGCATAAGACAATAGCTAAAATTTCTTTTTTGATTGTGGAATAATTTTGTTGGGTTGGATTCCAAAATTTAGATGTGTATTGAACTATTTGTTCTTTACCATCTTTGACCTGTTTAAGGATACCACCATAACCTATATCTGATGCATCTGTTTGGACAATTTTAAAAGCAGATGGATCTGCTAAATTTAGACAAGGTAAATGAGTTATTTGTTTTTTTATTTGTTGGATAATATCTGTATGTTTTGTTGTCCAAGGCTTTGGATTTTTATTTAGTCTTTCATAAAGTGGTTTGCATAATTGACTAAGTTTGGGATAAAAATCTATGATATAATTAAGACTTCCTAAGAATCTTTGCAGTTGAGTTTTGTCAATAATTGTATCAGGAAATTTAGATCCAAATTCAATAGAGCGTTGGATTGGGACTATGGTGTTATTTGTAATTATATGT
>WYDK02075318.1:0-10130 GCA_009867345.2 Toxicodendron radicans | reverse complement strand
TATTTCATATATATATTCATATGAGATATTTTCATGAGTTTTACATATACTGATTTAAAAGAATAGAATGCATTACACTCCCTATAATGTTGCAAATAAGTAGTATTATCGCGATTAACCACCAATTAATTGTCTCATTACAATAAACAAAGATTGACCTCTAGTAAGGCATTTCGGTTACCCAACATATAGATATCATCGAAGAACTGATATACCTGACAGGTTAGTAAAACCTAATTCAACTTATGCTTATATAGAATAAGTTAACCTATTCCACTTTGGAATATGGTTAATCATATTCCTAGGTGGAATAGCCATCTATTCTTGGTATTTAATTAAATTAATTAATTTCACTTATATTAATAAATAAATATATATGTACACACACACACACACACACACACACACACACACACACACACACACATATATATATATATATATTAATTGTGCAATTTCAAAATTCTAAATTAAATATTTAGGATTAGGAAACACCCTCAGAAAATTAAAGTGCACAGCAAAATTACCCAAATACCCTTTCACCCAAAAAGAAGAAATTGCCCTTTCACCAAAAGGACGAAATTACCCTTATTTCTTATTGACATTCAATTGTCTTCTAAGTGTGTGACCCATAGGCTCCTTATAATGTTGGTAGTAAGTAGTATCGTGATTAACCACCAATTAATTGTCTCACTACAACAAACCAAGATTGGCATCTAGTAAGGCGTCATGGTTACCCAACATATAGAGATCAACGAAGAACTGATACCTATAAATAGTATGGTTACTATGCAATCTAATCCTTTCATCATCTGTTATCTCATCAAGGTTGAGGCACAGAAATAATGTCAACCTCATATTTAATCCTTGATATATTATTATTCGGTTACTGAACAAACGACCAAATAAAATTGGATTGAGTGATAACTCAATCCTATTGTGGCCACAGATTCATTGTCGTTGCCAATACAACTGAACTGCGCAGTGAGAAAACTTCTCCCATACTCGGGAATGATGAATCCTATATTGATCCACCATAGCCTCAATACATTTCTCGACGCAGCCAATCACTACCGTTCTAATAGTCTTGAATAGAACTACTTTGGGCTAGTGTCAGACTACACCAATTGGTGCACGGGGCACTCTGGTGATATCAAGTCTAAGGATCACATGCACCACCATCAGTTAGAGGATTTATTCCACAGACACTAGGGTTACCATCTATGTGAAATCCTTTGGTAGGTCTATCCAGTGAACTTGTTCATAAAGCAATCACCCATGTGTCACACCAAGTTATTACCAAACAACCTTGACACGTGAGATCTATCACTGCCTTTTGACAGGTTCATTCAACAAGATGATAGCCTTACCGTATTATATGTGCCCTTGGTAAAAATAATACTAAGGCTACAGAGATTTCTAGAATGGCTACCACATTTGCTCATAGGGTCCTAACTATCGAGATTTGAAACACTCGATACCCTCATCGTGGATCTACCATCCTAATGACATACATCATAACATATAATGAAATACATATTACACGATGTAGAAATAATACCTTTTATTAATATTAACATGAGTTTTACAAAGAGTCAATAGCTACAATTGAATTAGCTCCAGGGCACCCACATTAACAATCTCACACTTGCACTATAATAAAACATTCATGTATTTAATACCAAATTATGCTACATGTCTATCATGCTTTAGTCGCAACAGAGCCTTTGTCAGTGGGTTTGATATGCTATCGTCAGTAGGTACTCTGCATATCTGCACAACTCCCATCTATCTCCTTGATCAGATGGTAACGTCTAAGTATGAGTTTCAATCGTTAGTGAGACCGTGGTTCTTTAGCCAGAGCAATGTCACCATTGTTGTCAAAGTAAAGCTCTACTGGATCAACAATGCTTGGGACCACTTTAAGTTCAGTAATGAAGTTCTTGATCCAAACTGCCTTTTTGGCCGTATCGGACAATGTAATATACTCAGCTTCCGTTGTAGAATCTGTTATGGTGCTTTGCTTAGAGCTCTTCCAATTCACTATAGCTTCGTTGAGACAAAATATGTACCATGACTACAATCGATAATCATCTTTATCCGTCTGGAAACTAGCGTAACTGTATCATCTGACATTGAGCTCTTCTTCTCCTTTATAAACTAATAATGAATCCTTAGTTCTCTTCAAGTACTTAATGATATTCTTTATTGTCGTCCTATGTCTTTCACTTAGATTCGATTGATATCTACTAAAAATACTCAATGACATGAGACATCAATCCGAGTGTATAACATGACGTACATGATAGAACCAATGGCGAATGCATATGGAATTATACTCATATTTTCTCTCTCTTCTGGTGTTTTAAGACACATATCCTTAGAGAGATATATGCCATGTGACATCAAAGGGAATCCTTGGATTCTTCCATGATGAATCTTTTCAGCACCTTGTCAATATACATTCTTTGACTTAGGCCCAACAGCCTATTCGATTTATTACAATAGATCTTTATATCGAATATATATGCTGATTCCCCTAAGTTCTTCATGGAAAAGCATTTGGATAACCATGTATTTACCGATTACAAGTTTGGTATGTCATTCCTAATGAGTAGTATGTCGTCGACATACAACACCAGGAATACAATCGCACTCCCACTGATCTTATTGTAAACATAGGGAATATTCGTTCTTGATGAGTCTGAATTTTCTAAAGACTTCATCAAAACGAATGTTCTAGCTTCTCGAAGCCTGCTTGAGTCCATAAATGGATCTTTGTAGCTTGCATACCTTCTTCGCTTGTTCATCAACAACGAAACCATTGGGTTGTGCCATATAGACATCTTCTACAAGGTTTCCGTTCAAGAAAGCGATTTTGACATCCATTCGCCAAATCTCATACTCGTGATATGCAATTACCACAAGCATAATCTGAATAGACTTCAGGATAACAATCGGTGAGAAGATTTCATCATAGTCAATCCCATGTTTCTATTTGAAACCTTTAGCAACCATCCATGCTTTATAAGTTTCCATGTTACCATTCATGTCAGTATTTTTCTTGAAAGCCCATTTACATCCCATGGGTTTTACCTCTTCAGGTGGATGTGGATCCACTAGAGTCCATACTTGGTTCTGGTACATGGAGTCCGTTTCAGATTTCATGGCTTCAAGCCATTTAGCAAAATTTAGATTCGATACTGCGTCATTATAGGTTTTGGGTTCATCAACCTCATAGACCAATACGTCACTGTGTTGAGTCATGACAAAACCATACCTCTCGGGATCGTAATGTATTATCTCAGATCTATGTAATTTGTGTGATACCTGAGGTAGTTCACTTTGTTCCACAATATGTGAAGTAGCCTTCACATAATGCTCAAACACCATAGGTGGCACATCATCTTGTCCAAAATCTGTTGCATCTTGTGGAATCAGAACTTCATCAAGTTTTATCTTCCTCCCACTATCTCCTTTGAGAAGAAATTCCTTCTCTACCCCAGTGCGTGCAATAAATACATTTTGTTCTTCTGGGTGGTAGAAATGGTTTCCTTTAGTTTCCCTAAAAAATACATTTATCAGATTTAAAGCAAGCTTATTCAATGTCAATTTTTTGACATAAGATTTGCAACCCCAAACCCTTAGATAAGACAATATGGGCTTTCGCCTATTCCATAGTTCATATGGTGTCTTATCCATAGACTTCGATGGTACACGGTTCAGTGTAGACTCACAGTCTCTAGGGCATAACCTTAGAATTAAGTATGTTTAGTTCAACTTGCCATACTTGGTATAGCTCGTACGAAAAATAAAATAGGTCCCTACACCTAATGCAACAACTTGCGCTCTATTTCAACTCGTAGGTCCACATCTCTTTCGACGAGTGCTCTACTTTGTTGCAGTCCATACACATTATTACAAATGTGAGAACCATATCTAAAGTCAATGACCCAGAAGTAATAGGAGATAGATAAGCATACTTGACGAAAAAGCTGACGACTTCTTCTTGTTTGCAAGGAAGGTTTTGCAGTGTTTCCTCTAGTAGTCATATTTGCCACAATAGAAGCAAACCACCTTTCCTTCTTTACTGATGCCACTTTACGACATCAGAGCATCTTTAGTCTTGGGATTAGTCTTAGGCTTAGGCTTAGCCCTGCCATTTCCTTTACCCCTACTTATGCCAACACTAACTAGCATAACTGGTTTGGACTTCTTAATGTTCAGCTCTGTTGTCTTTAACATACTCAAGAGCTTAGGTAATGTCTTCTCTATCATATTCATATTGAAATTACATATGAACTTTGAGAAAGAATTAGGTAAGGAATGAAGAATTAGATCAATGGCCAATTCTCCATCCAAACCAAAAACCAAAGTCTCAAGCCTTTCAATATACCTAATCATCTTGAGTACATGAATACCAACTTGGGCTCCCTCAACCATACGACTCCTAAAGAGTTGCTTCAACACCTCGTATTTCTAATGTCAGGCAAGTGCTTGGAACAACTCTTTAAGATGTTGAATAATCGCAGAAGCATCCATCTTTTTATGTTGCTTCTGTAATTCAGGTGTCATTGATGCTAGGATAACACACTGAACAATGTCAACATAATTAAGAAACTTTTGGTAAGTTTCCTTGACCTTCTAAGTGACATCAGGACCAGGCTCAACTGGATGAGGCTCATCAATGATATATAATTTATTTTCTAACTTAGTATAATTCAAAGAATTTGATACCAATCTGTGAAATTTATACCATCTAGGTTGTTTTCTTTTTCGATGATTAATCGCACTGACAGGTTATTATTGCTCATTTTAATTTGATTCCACAATTGCAGGATAATAGAATTAAACATGTTAATAAATTATTTAACAAGGTCTTTAATTAAGTAATTACTCTCACTATTTTACTCAAGATTAATAGCCCTCACTATTAAACTCGAGAAGGTCTGTTGGTCTTCCGAGTGGGCCAAGATCCCATCAATTCCATTTTAAACATTTGCGAAGGTGAACAAGCCAAAATGGAACAATTGGGCAGGTCAACAAACTTAATTTTACACTAATTAATAGCACCAACTATTAATCTCAAATGTAAACCAAGCCAACAAACCAATTACACAATTCAATGGCACCAACCATTGTCCTCAAGTGTAATTCTCGGAACAGTAGAGTGAACACTACATATAACCACGTGCACTAAGTAAATTCACTTCTCTACTATGCCTCTAGTGTATTTACCAACCTTCGCAGAGGCGAAGCAAAATACACTAGTTAAGTTGAACCCATCATTGGTCACTTCTTCAACATGGTTAACCTCAGCATTGACAGAGAGGTTTTCCTCGCCTTGGTCACCATTGGGAAAGGGAGAATCGGGATAAACAAAAACTTGTCCTGTTACCTCGACCTTGAACGTCTAAACCTCAAGCTGATACTCTTGAGGTAGGAAAGAGAAGTCCAGCTCAGGATCATTCTCCCACAATATATGCAGCATGTTGACAGAGGGCTCCCATGATGTGTCTTCTCCCACAGTTTTCTCTTTTGCAAGCTCTTGCTTGAGTCCAACCATTTCCTTGTCGATGATAATGTTAATTTCTCGAGTCATCAGTAGTTCATTTTTTCACTTTGCCAACTCAGATTTTGTCTTCTCCAAGTCGTGTTGGCCACCCTCTGCATATTATTTATACATCGACAACATCTTATCTTTTTCGAAGGCAACCCGATCTTTGTCCTCCTCAACTATACAGATTTTATCCTCGAACTCTCACTCCTTCATTGCAATGTGAGCCTCTGCAGACTTATCTCGCTTCGAGAGCTCGACATGTAAGATTGCGAGCTCTTTCTCCAATTTTTGGACCCTTTCCTCAAAGGATTTCTTTATCTCTTTGGCCTCTTCAAGGACTCAAATAGATTCTTCTAGGGTGGAGTAAGAATCCTCGAAGAGAAGGTGGAACATGGTAAACGCCTAGGTCCGAATAATGTTAAGAACGAATTCCGGAAAGGTAAAGAACAAACAAAAAGAAACTAAGGAGAAAGAAATCAAAATATACCTTGAAGCCTATGCTGACTAAATGTCACAACTTCCTAGGTGGGGGGCATTGTCGATACTCCTTGAAAACCTTAGGAGTAATGGTGTCCCTTAAAATGGATGCCCCTACGACGAGGTGAGAGGGCAGCTGTACAACCAGTTCGTCAATCTGATCGTCAAATTCTTTAGTTTGCAAAGACGACGTCTTCACAGTGGCCAGTTGACAAGACGTAGCTGCTAGGACCCATTCAGTCTTCTGTAGCCTTGATGACGAGCCTCGAGCCACCACATCGAGCTTGTCCATAATTGTAAACAAGCTTTGTCTTTGTTCGACAACTTCCTTCTTTAATTCGAGGTTCCCCCAACTTTCTTCTGGCCCACCGAGACACTCAACATTGTTGAGCTCTTTCTTTGCTAGTTCGAGCCCGCTGGCTGCTTTTTCGTCCTTGTAGGGGGTGAAAACTTTGTTCTTGTGAGACTTCAGCCTGGAAGCAAGTCTCATTTCTGCAAGACCAAAAAGATGAATCAAAATTTGGCAAATTTGGTAAACAAAGGCACTAGTAAAAAACAAGGTAAGATATACTCACTGTTTGTTACTCTAACAAAAATTGTTTTGAAATTTGTGAAACCCCTAATATGGATATTACTCCTAGAGGGGCGGTGAATAGGAGTTACTCTAAATAAATGCAAAATAAAGACTTTCAATCAACACCCAAACACTAAGCCATAAATGAACACAAGGGTAATTAACAAATATGAACAAATGTGAGTAATAAGATAACACAATTGTAAACAATAAATGAATACAATGGTGAGAAATAAATGTGACAGTGATAATGATGTGCAAGTGATAAATATTCAAAGATAATGAATGAGTTAAGATAATAGAAAATGCTTAGAGATTTATAGTGGTTTAGAGCTCTATCCACAAGTCTCCTACGTCCATTTTTTCAAGGCAACCTCCTTGAAGTTCCACAAGAATCGAATTTCGCCTTTTACGCTTGTTTGACAGGATTTTGCCACTCAAATAATGATTAAATGTTTGAGAAAGATCGTATTTTCAATCTAGGTTTATACAAACAATTATGAACAAATGATTTCTCAAGGATTTTCAATATAAGTACAAATTAGAGTAAGGATTTTGATTTAAGCTCAAGGGTTTTTCTCTGAGTAAAATGTGATTTGATTATGTTCTTTTCTCTTTTCTTTTGCAGTAAATCACTCTATTTATTGTCATTCTCTCCCTTGATTCAAAAAGAGTTGTTGACACAGTTAATGCTCATCAGAAAAAGTTGCATCGTGAATAGTCGTTCATAGCATAACAAATACTTTTTCTCAGCATTAGGGTTTTCGAAATGGTCATTCCACCACGAAGTATGATCATTCCAACATCACCCACGGTCATTCCACCATGTGGAACAGTCGTGCTGATTAACTCATCAAAATCCGTGAAAATTCCAAAGTGTTGAACGACTGCCTAGAATGATGACATTCTTAAGAGGAACGATCTTGAACTACGCATAGTCATGCGAGATGGTCGTTTCGAGTTTTCTACTTGATCTCCACGAAAACTCTTCAGAACATTTTCCAGAGACCAAAGCATTTGGATTTGAATATCTTCGACTTTTGACTTAGTTGGAGCAATCGTTCTGCTTTGGTCGTGCCAAAGATGGTAGAATGAATCAATTGGGCAAGAGCATGCACGATCACCTAGAACGATGTTATGACACCCCGTGTCACAGGATTTTGGGTGTGAGGTTAATTTATTTGAATTTGGGGTGAAATTGCAGGGGAATGAAAGCTTAGAGGAGGCTTTTGTAAGAAATCCAAGGCTTGTTGGAGTAAAGTGTCAAAAATTGAAAAGAGTGAGGACCAAATGGATATTTGCCGAATTAGTATAAAAGCCAAGTTTCTCTCATTTGAGAGATGGAGAACGTGAGAGACAATGGAGGAGAGAGAAAGAAGAGAGAGAAAGGAAAAAAGGGAGAAAAATTGGAAGAAAGAAAGAGAAAGAAGATGATTTTGGGGTAAGTATAATATCCTAAAGCTTTAATCTTCTTCCAATTCCTTGTATTTTGTTATGTAAAGTTGAATTTATTTTGGGTTGAAATGGATAAATTGAATTGGATAGATCTAAGGATCTAGGATGGTTATTTAGGTATGTTGGTGGGTGTAGAATATTGTATGTCCATTATGGATTGAATTGTGGGTGATTTGAGTAAGGAAAAAGTGGGAAAAGAGAGGCGAAATCTGGAAAGCCCAGATCGTGTTGTTGCGACGAAGTTCTTGATTGAGATTGTCGCCGATGTGAAGTTCATTAAATGGTGGACGTTTGAATTCTAGAATGATTGTCGCCGAGGCGAAGAATGGTCATCATCGCGGTGACAAGCTCTCTAGTTTGTTGTCGCCGAGGCAATAATAAGATGTTGCTGTGGCGACAACACTTAGAAGAATCTAGAGATTCTAAATATTTTGTGGGGGTGTAAGTGCAAGGCTTGAAACATGTCAAGTAGATATGGGCGTAAATGCAATAAATCAAAAGTTGAGGGACCTAAGTGTAATGATGGAAAACTATAAGGGGTTAATTGATAGACTAGAAAAGTTAAGGGGTTAATTGATAGACTAGAAAAGTTAAGGGGTTTAATAGAAATAGTGGAAAAGTTTAGGGGATAACATAATATTTTCTAGAGAAGGACTAAATTGATATTTGTCAAGAATCAAAGTTTTATGGAATTCTTATGAGTGTTCGATAGTTGGGTATAAGAGGGTTTTTATTAAAAAAGAAGTTAAATTGACCTCCTTGTATTGGTGTCATTAATGATTGTTGTAGATTACCACAATGAGATATTGACAAGGAGAATTCTTCGGATCCTGATCAAGGAAGATAAGTGTGGCAACAACTTCGATCAAGTGAGTGGATTATTCGGTTTCTAAGACTCTTAAATAGCTATTGTTACATATGCATGTACGTTTATATATATATGGCTCGGGTATTCGATACGCATGGCAAGGATAGAGAAACGACTAAATTATGGGGCAATGTTGATAGATCGGAATACGGATGAGCTTGTAAGGAGTCGATTTAGGAAAGTGAGATGAATTAAGAGATATGTCGGTTTGAATGGCCAAAGTGGACTAGCCATCCTGGATAAGGTTTAGATTGGGAGCGATTGAACCTTCTAATTGGGAATGAATTGGGATTGGTCAGCATCTATGAGAGTGAAGTGATCAACAGGTGAGGGTTCCACATATGTTAAGTGCACTAGGTGACCCTTGAGGTATAACTTGTGAGCTCGAGGCGGGGATTCCACCAATGCTGGGTGCGTTGGGTGATCTGCAGAGTAAAGTGTTGGATATAGTCTTGGTATCTGTGATTATCTAACGGGTGAGGTTGGAGTAGTATTTGTGATGATCCAGGGGATGAGGCTAGAGGGACAGTTGAGTATTTAATGATCCACGATCATTGAAAGGTGATGCAAGGATGTGAAATATTTCGTTAGGAATGAGCTATTATGAATTAAGGGAAATTATAAAGGAATGATTTAAGAGTTTCCTCATGCGGAATGAGAGCTATGAGTTATTTCAGTTTGTATTGTATTTTCCACTCACTGAGCCTTCTAGCTCAAAGTTTTAGTGTTTTCTCTCCAGGTTTGCATTCAAGATTCGTGAGGTGCAGGCGACATGTTTCCAGCTGGTTCACAGATGCATGTTCATCAGCATAATCTTTGTAATAAATAATATTTTGAAAATTTTAAATGGTTTAGAATCTCACCCTCATTTTGAAAATCCTATCCCCTTGGTCCGCTCGGATCCAATGGGGTCAGGGTTACCCGGATTGGGGTGTGACAAATGTCATTCCAGGATACATGAACATTTGGGTTGAGTGTAAAGCTTGGAACGATCGTGCTGTCTCATTGCACGATCGTATCATCTGGAAAACCTACATTTTTTTTTTGTTATGACATTTGTCATACCTTTGTACAGAGTTAGATATTCAACCAAATTTTTTATTAGGTTTGGCACATCAATGTAATGCCCGTATCCAAATGCCAAAAAGGTGCGTAAAATTTTATATTTCATTTCCATACCCTTAGTAGTAAATATT
>WYDK02075287.1:0-10135 GCA_009867345.2 Toxicodendron radicans | reverse complement strand
CATGTTGTATGCAATTGGGTGACTTTTGGGTTGGAGACAATTGGTGGATTTGTGTGGAATTGATGAGGGTTTTGAGTGGTGTTGAGAGATAGGTTAGTAATATGAATAATGTGGGATGAAAAGGGAGTGAATGGGTGAGAATCATGGTAAATTCGTGGTGGACAATCTGGAAAACCCAGATTGTCGTCGCGGTGAAGTTTGTGATTCGAAGTGTCGCCGAGGCGATAATGGAATGTCGTCGCGGCGACATTCATTCAAAGAAGGAAGGAAAATTCCAGAATGTTTGTCGCCGCAGCGACAATAGAGTGTCGTCGCAGCGAAAAACTCTCGGGTTTGTGTCGCCGGGGCGACAAAAAGGGATGTCGCCGAGGCGACAACCCATAGAATGATTTTGGGGGTGTAGATGCAAGGTTTGAAACATGTCATGTAGACAGGGGTGTAGATACAATAATTCAAAGGTCGAGGGACCTAAGTGAAATGATGGAAAACTTTAGGGGTTAATTGAAATACTGGAAAAGTTGAGGGACTGATCTGTAATGATGAAAAAGTTGAGGGGCAAATTGATATTTTCCCAAGAAGGGGTTAAATTGATATTTTATAATTTCTCAAAAACTCACCCTCCTTTCGGAACCCGAGTCCCACGGAGCACCCGGATCCGGTGGGGTAAGGGCCACCCGGGAGGGGGTGTGACAGTAATCGTTGAAGTGAAGTAATCATAACCGCTGACACACGATGCGCAAGTCACGTGCATGGCCAACTGTAAAGGCATGACGTGCGTCGTGCATTAACTAACACAAAATGGCAGCATTAAATACGTGACAAGACCAGTTCAACTGTCACAAGCTTTTAGTGATCTAAATTCCAAGGATCGGCGAACTCAAGAGTTAGTTTTTGAAGCTCGACTCGACCTCTAAAGACTAGGGGGCAAATGTTGTGGGTTTTTTCCACAATGAGTTCGCCAATTAGCAATTGACATGTGGCAGTTCGATTTGGGCAAGCTCGTCAAGATGGTGTGTTCGATAATGTCGAGCATAAAGGGTCTGTTGGTCCAGATGCAACCCGATTCCATGGAAAACCTTACTGATTTGATGAGCCTGACAGATTCAGAGGTTGCCTCAAAATACAATCACCATACGGATAAGCATTATCCCTGAAAGAATCGAGATGAAATCGAATTCGAATCTGATTTGATCTCAATCCCCCAAATCACGAGATAATTTCCTTCAAATCCATTATCCCGGATCTGACGGGCTTACTATATGTAAATTGAATGTATAAATACCGAGACTCTTTTCGAAAAATGGGTTCAGAGTTTTGAGAGAACAATAGTATAACAGTGGACGTAGGCATTGAATCTATAAGTCGAACCACTTTAAAAATTGTCTTTGCGATTGCATCTATTTCATTCATTCTTACTTTCTGATTATCCATAATCACGCCCACATCTGTTCCAATTCCGTCAAGGTCAATCGGATCTTTCTAGTTGGTGCGAATTCTCGTATAAATACAACCCACTACCAATTTCTATACAATTAATTCAAAATAATTAATGTAATTAATTAAGAAATTTTAAATTAAGCACATAATTCAAAACTAATTTGGACAAACATAATACAAATCAAATATATCGAATTCAATATGAGAATTGTGTGAAGAAAGAGAATTGATATAATATTGATTGTGATAAATGAAAGTTATTTTGATAACACGTTAACAAATTTTCATATATTTTTCTAAAAAAAAAAAATAGAAAAAAGTCATTGTGATAAGTTATATTATATTAATTTTCTTTGCATAACAACTTTCAACCTTGATTCACCATATATAACACTCTGTTAATATTTGTTTTGATTTAATATTTAATTTTTTTTATAAAGTATAGTGTATTTGATTTGCATAATTTTAGATACATTGACAATACATTTTCAATTTTTGAGATTTGATACTATGAACAAATTTTAGGCTAAATATGTTGTTTGAGTACTTTAACTAAAACACAATTAATGACCAATTACTCTTTTTTTTTTTCTTTTTTTTTTTTCTAATATCAAGATTGCTACATATACAAACTATTTATATATACAAATTATTTCTTATAAATTGATATGGTAACCCTATATGTTTGTCATGTAATCTCTTTTAATTATTTAATTTATTTTTAATTTAAAGTCTCAATCATCTTAAAATATATCAATTTGTTTGAAAAAATTTGTATATGAAGTATTACAGTACTAGGAAAGGTTGCATTATTGGATGGGAAACGAAGACTCAATGCCCAAGTCATTTTATACATCTAATGCCATATTATTAGCCACCTAATACATGATTAATTTACTGCAATTTGGCTTATTTTACAAGTGTTATTTGTCAACATTAAATACATGAAACGTCAATTTTTTCTGAAAAACTTTTAAAAAACCATGATCGACGTTGTAAGGTTTTTTAATCTGTGTTCGAAAGTCTTAAGAGGTTTATTAATGTATAAGGTTAGAAATATGCATTAATTAAAACAAGATGAAAACAACATATGAACAACTCATATAATTAACCATAATATTTTAATATAAGAACTTATAGACATCAATATGTACTAATCCTAATGACCTTACACGCTTCATTATTTTACCTGTGTTATTAATCAACATTAATAAATACATTAAATGTCAATTTTTCGTAAGAACTAAAAACCATAATCGATGTTGTAACGTATTCTAATATGTGTTTGAAAGTCTAAAGAGGTTTATTTATGTAGAGTAATACTACACATATTACAACATTTTTATACAACATTTATCATATAATATTATGTGAAAAAAGATGATTGGGTGAAAGTTTAATTTTAATTCAAAATCAGCGAATCATATTTTGCTACATAATGTTGTATAAAAATGTTGAATGTGTAGTATTATGGATTTATGCATAAGGTTAGATAAATGAAAAGAGGACGAAATCAATTAATCTTGGAGTGAATGATATTTTTCCACCCAAAGGTTGTCATGATTACTTTTTCCACCCATAAACTTTGAAAAAAAAAAACATTTTCCCACCTATTGTTAAATTCAGACCAAGGCTTTAAAACCCGACCCGGGGTGAAACTGGCAAAGTAGCCAAGTCCCCGGGTGATCAATTGAACTAGTTTGATCAACAAGTCAAACCGGTGACATCAGCATGTCCAAAGGTTTGAAATCCATTAAACATACCCCTAATAAATTACACATCAGTCCCTACAAGTTTGAAATCCATGTAAACACACCCTAAATGCAAATCAACCATCAACTGGTTGGCAGCAACGACGACACACCAATTGCAAATCCCACTCATTATTTGAGCCATTCTACAACAAATTTGCTTAAGATTTGATCGAAATCAAACCATTTTGCAGCAAAAAACACCACTGTTGGCTTTAACAACCCAGGCCAAATAGGGTATGTTTCTAGCATCGACAACACTCCTCATCACCATGAAAACACTGCCCTCAGCCTTCTGACCAAAACTCATCTCTCTCTCCCTTAGTTGGCCTCTCCTATCACAACCCATCCGAAGCAGTCCTTACCCCACCGGATCCGAGTGCATCGTGGGGCTTGGCATCCCAATAAGAGGGTGAAATTTTTCCGAAAAAAATTTATAAAACTCTTTTCATAAAATGCTTAATGTCATTATTACAATTCAAAAGTAAATCTTAGGAAACCGTTTAAATAAAACAATTGTATCAGAGTCCTCTAAGAAGTACAAGCATTATGATGATGAACATGCATATGTGGTTAATCAACAACATATAGTTTGTGCCTCATGTACCCTCTCTGCAGACCTAGGGGAAAAAAATTGAACAGTGAGCTAGGAAGCGCATGGAGTGGATAACATATCTCATAAATGAAAGAAACTTATATCCTTAAAACGTGCTTGAGAAGACAATCGTCTTTCTCGAAACACATGGCTACTCCTTTAACTAAACCACACTTTCCATATATGATTTCCAGACACTGTAAAACCTTAAGTCATTCCTACTCATACCCAGCCAGGAAATTCTGCATCCTTTTACAACTTCCAACTACCGTAGATCCCCATGTGATAAATCACATAGCTCAATACACCCTTCCTCAAGTTGAATAATCATTTCTTGACACGAAAACTCACTCTTACTCACACCAATACTCACCGAGGGGATACTCACACCTTACACCCCAGTTTACACTTGCTAGACACTCACGCACTACGCCACAGCTCACACCCGCTGGATACTCACTGTTGAATATTTTGTCAAACTTATGTATTTCTATGTGCACACTTAGTATGGCGCTTGCACACTTATGTTAGACATTGCATGTTTGCATTTTTGTTCGAGTGTGTGCACACTTTGTTTTTTGTGCTAACATCTGTAATATCGATGTTATTTGGACAAGTGTTTATTTTCCATTTTTGATATCAAGATATTCTCCTTGTCTGATTTTTGCATGTGAGGATCATGTATAGGTTATGTTTCCTTTAAGAAATGGTCCATTTAAGGTGGTGATCTTCTTTCTATTAGTTGGTGATAACCTTCCATTTAAGCTGATGATATCCATTCATTTAAGTTAGTGATATCCTTCCATTTAAGTTGGTGATATCCATCCATTTAAGTTGGTAATATACTTCCATTAATTTGGTGATATCTCTAACATTCTATTTAAGTTAGTGATATTATTATCCTTCTATTTTAGTTTGAGATACGGGGTATTACATATCTAGCCTTTATGGTTAATCAAGATGATACTGAAAGTGTGACCTCTAATGATTCTTGAGATATTTATAAAGAGCAACATTGTAAAACACTCTCTAGTTAGGAGAAATCTTAGAAATATGTATTTTTCTTATTAAAATATATCTATATATAGAAATTTATTCAACGTTTATAAACTTTTCTTGACGTAAAAATTCTTTCTTACTTACATAATATAATAACAAAAACATTAACTATAGGTAATATATATATTTACACAAGATTTACTTATAAATATACACAAGTAAAAAAAAAAGTTTCTTGGACAGTGCCATGAAGCTCCCTCACCAGTCTACAACCCATCCAATCACGTAAATAACGAAGTGAGCACTAATTGTTTAGTAAGTAAACCAAACTACGCTACTAACTCATCTCTGTATACTAATTCTTCGGTCTTGTTTTCTTACTTCACATTTTCTTACAAATTATGCTGTTTCTCAAAGTACAAAGACAGATTTACTAATGGACATAGCTGAATATACATATAATCCTAATCAATGTATGTAGCATAACACATAAGCAAAATAAATAAACTTTTTCTAAAATAAATTTCTTTTCTATTTTCTAATATTTATTTTATTTTCTCTTTCTTTTTCTCTTATCTTTCTTATCTTTCAATTCTATTCTGATTTGCCGATTGGTCTAGGTTGAGATATGGATTTGGAATCCTGGCCATGCGAGCATATTCTAAATTCTTTCTGGGTACAATCCTTATCTACATGCACTCTAGCAGACTGTACACTCTTTTCTTTTCTTCTCTTTGTTATTCTGATACCGCTCGCTAATGGTGGAGGCTTGCATGTAGGAAAATCTTTGTATCTCTATCGCCACTAACTAACGTAGCGAAGCTCGAGGATTCCCCATCGCAACAACCTCCTAAAAGTATAAATTTTATAACTCTAAAAATATTTTTGTATGCAATTATAATTATATTTCTAAATTAGTGGAATGTTACAATTACATTCCTTAACAGTTTTTAAAACAACTTGCTCATGTATTAGGTTAGAATGACTTTACAAAACTAATTTTCTTTTTTTTTTTCCTTTTTTTTCCTTTTTCTTTTCTAACATTCTCCTTAATATTCTCAATTGCTATATATATAAGGTTTACATGCATGATATGCATAAAGTATGCATGACCAAACCCATCTCTTAATTTTCTTTCTAATTCAATTACATAAGCATGACAATATAATAAACAAACTTTTGCTATCACTTTTCTAAAGTCAAAGATTTCACAACCTATAATTCAATGACTATATATATATATATATATATATCATGCCACTCAACTAAGGCCAAAAATACAATTAACTTAATCATGTACTAAATGGCCATTTGTTTCATTTGGCTAATATAACCAAATACTAATTTCAATCATAACATAACAAAATGCACTTTTTAACACTAAGCTTTATACTTGGTCAACACCATCCAAATCTTCCAACATCAATTTTATTCTTTCTCAAACAACTTTCTTTCATAAAATTAACAAGTCCAAGCATTCATGTCTCATTGGAATTTCATCAAACAATTTGCATGCATGACTTTATATATTTAGTTGGCCAAAATTTCACATCTCTCCCATTACTTCACAATTGCAACAAAATTCTACCAAGATCAAATTTCTAACTTGGCCAATTTCTACCCTTCAATTTCTATCAACAATTTCAACACTTCAATCAAACATCCACCAACATCAATTACAACTCTCATACACTACTCATCATGGCCAAAATCATACACATATTCTCCATCATTCAAACATTTAATTTGCCAACAATTCTCACCATACAACATATGTAATTGATGTAAAATTTATCCAACACAAACTATTTCACAAATCAAAGCTTAAGTTTGATTTTCTTACCTTAAATTTGCTCCACTCTTGCTATACAACTTTTTTTATTCAAGTTCTCCTTCCCCTTAATCTAAATCATAGAAAAATCATGAGAATTCAATCTTTAAAAAAAAAAAAAATACACTTATATGCTAAAATCTTTCCTCTAGAAACCTTAGGTGTGACACCCCGTGTCACGGGATTTTGGATGAAAGGTAAATTACTTGAATTTGTGGTGTTTTTGCAGGAAAATGAAAGCTTAGAGGAGGCTTTTGTAAGAAATGAGAAACATGAGGGTTTATGGGATATTTTGCAGCTTACTTTAAAAGGAGGGAAATTGGTAGAATTTTCCATTCTCCATTCTTTCAAACGTGTGGGAGAGAGAGTTTTAGCGAGAGCAAGTAAGAGCTAGAGAGAGAAAGTTAAGATTTGATGGAATTGAGCTAAAATCCAGCTAATTGGTAAGATTATGCTTCCATTTATGCTTCAATTTCATTGTTATTATCATCTTTCTCTACCCCTTTTATTTGAGAAATTGAAAATGAGGATTTTTGGGATTTAATTAAAGTGTAGATAATGGTGTAAATTGAAGTAGGTTTTGGTTGCATTGTGTAAAGGAGATATTGTCGGTATAATGTGGGTTAATTAGGGAGTGATTGGGTGAAAAAATATGGCAAATCCGTTTTCCAGATTGTCGTCACGGCGAAGTTGAAGGTTATGAACTTTGCCTAGGCAACAATGGAGTGTCACCGTGGCGAAGTTCGTTAATGAATAGTAGACGTTCATTTCTCTAGAACATCGCCGCGAGGAAAAACTCTCGGGTTTAATGACACTTTGGGGGTGTAAGTGAAAAGTTTGAAACCTGTCAAGTAGACAAGGGTGTAAGTGAAATAATTCAAAGGTTAGGGGACCTAAGTGTAATAATAGAAAACTCTAAGGGGTTAATTGAAAGACTAGAAAATTTAAGGGACTAATTGGTTATAGTGGAAAATTTGAGGGGGCAACATGATATTTTCCAGAGAGGGACTAAATTGATATTTTTCAAGAACCAAGGTTTTATGGAATTCTTATGAGTGTTCGATAGTTGAGGTATAAGAGGATTTTTATTAAAAAAGAAGTTAATTGACCTCCTTGTATTAGTATTATTAATAATTGTTGTGGATCGCCATAGGGAGACCGCGACAAGGAGAGTTCTTCGGATCCTGAACAAGGAAGATGAGTGTGGCAGTAGCTCTGATCAGGTGAGTGGACTTGCATTCCCCTTAAAAATTTATATTTTGTCTTTAAGACGTTTAGATACATGTTGTGTTATATTTGTGTATATAATTATATATATAATTGGCATGAGCGGTTGGCACGCATGATGAGGATAGAGAAATGACTAAATCATGGCATAATGCTGATAAATCGGAATAAGGATGAGCTTATGATGAGTCAATTTGGGGAAAAGAAGATGAATTAAGAGATGAGCCGGTTTAAATGGCCAAAGTGGACTAGCCATCCTGAATAAGGTTCAGATTAGGAATGAATCCGGTTTGGTCAGTATTGTATGTGAGTAAAGTGATCAACAGGTGAGGGTCCCACTTGTGCCGAGTGTGCTGAGTTGCCCTCAAGGTATAAACCTGTGAGCGTGAGACGGGTGTTCCACCTATGCTGGGAGTGTTGTGACCCCGAAGCAGAGTGTTGAAGTATTTGTGATTATCCAACTATTGAGGCTGGAGTAGTATCTATGATGATTCAGAGGATGAGGCTAGGGAGATGGTTGTGTTGATCTAACGGGTGAGACTGGATGGACAGTTGTATATTTAATGATCCTCAAATCATTGAAAGGTGATGCAAGGATGGGAACTACCTCTTCGGGAATGAACGACTACAAGCCAAGAGAAATTATAAAGGGATGGTTTAAGAGTTTCCTCATGTGGTTTGAAGGCCCTGTGCCATTTACTTTATTTATTGTGTTTTCCACTCATTGGGCTTTCTAGCTCACTGTTTAGTGTTTTCCCCTCAGGTTGCAGTCAAGGTTCGCGAGGCGCAGACGGCACACTTTCGGCTAGTTCAAAGACGCATGTTCATCAGCATAGTGTTTGTACATAGTAGTTGTACTCTGATAATTTTTTATGTAAATTGCTTTCTAATAAATAATATTTTGAATTTGTAAATGGTTTTCGAAAAATCTCACCCTCAGTTTGGGCAACTCGAGCCCCTCGGTCCGCCTGGATCTGATGGGGTTAGAGTTACTCAGATTGAGGTATGACATTAGGAATGAATATTACCAAATTTTAATCTAAAACCCCTTGAATTTCCTTTGGAAATTGGTGAATGGGTAGGGTTTCTCAATTGAACCCTATATATATATATTATCCTTGTACTTTCTAAAACTTCCATCTATGTCCCTTAATCAATACTCTCGCTTTTATCAACTTCTTCAAATTATTTTGCTTCTTTACACTCCCTACTTTTTCATCTAATTAGGTGTGAAAAGACCATTTTACCGCTAGTGAAGATTTTAAAGAATTTCTATAAAAATTCATCTAAGACAATTTCAAAGTAATCTAACTAAGGGTATGAGAGTGTAATATATGTGGGTATTACAAACATGAAGCCTATGATAAGATGTATGAATCGTGGTTAAAGACAATCAAGAAGGTAAAATCTCTTGAAGTCAAAAAATCATCCTTGGTTGAAGACAAGAAAATCTTGTCTGATAAACTGAAAATCTTGTCTTCTTATCTAACCAACAAAGAGTCTTTCTTAAGTCAAGCTTTGAATGAACTAAATGAGACTAATGCCATTGTTGAGAAGTTTAATACATAGTCTTACAAGCTTGATGAAATGCTTGATCAATGGAATATTTTTGGAGATAAAACAGGCTTGGGATTTACTCCAGGTGCAAGTATATCCACGTCTGGTGTGCGAATATTCGTCAAGGCCTCAGAATCTTCTTCTGTTCTTGTTGCTACAACTGGTGATCAGTCTTTGAAAGTAAAGAAATTTGTCCCTGTATATCATTTTTGTGGTAAAAAATAGTCATATCAGACCTAAATGTTTTAAGCTTATTTCTTATATGAAAAGATGCTTTGAAAAACGTGATATGTTGTCACGTTTGCCTGTAATTCAAATGATGCTTTTAAGTCTAAAAAGGTTTGGAAACCTAAGTCAAATGTACATTGTCTTGTTGCCCATACCTCATTACCTGCTCTTTAAAATGATAGTGGTTGTTCTAGACACATGACAGGTAACGAATCCTTCATTGTAACACTTCTTTTCTTACAAGTTTTCTAGATGGGAAATCATGCTAAAGTATGCCATTTAAATACAAAAATACAAAATATGCATATATATAAAAACATTCGCGCGCGACTTTTTTTTCATTAAACATATGTACATGGCACATTTACAAAACTATTCTTTTATATACATGTCCAAAACATGAGCGTGTAAATAGTGGCCCGCCTCTCCCTCACTCATCGACTATCCGCTTGGTCGCACTTCCCTGTTACCTGCAAAATGTTGAAATTAACAGGGTGAGCACTAGTTGCT
>WYDK02075276.1:0-10135 GCA_009867345.2 Toxicodendron radicans | reverse complement strand
GGGTTTGAGTGGTGTGGGAGGCGAAATGAGAAATCCCTTAAGGGGGGACAATACCTACCGGATGTGAGATCCCGGCCGGACTAGAAGTGGTATCAGAGCCAGGGACGGTCCGTTACAACATCACTCATAAAATAAATTTCTTTATTAAACTTCATAGACCTTATAAGGTGCGTTTGGTTAGGGCTCATAAAAGATTACTCCCGTAATCTTTTTAAAATTTTTCAAATTACTATGTTTGGTTTACAAGTAATAAATATGACGGTAATATATCAATCCCAATAGTAGGTACTGTTGGTCATATTTGAGGTAATCAGATTACCATCTCCAAGGGTGTTATTAAGGGGGCTTTTGGTTACGACAATATTTGATTACTGAAAAATTAAGATTACCAGCAAGATAGATTACCAGTGGATATTACCAGGTATAAAATATTATTGTGTTTGGTTCGTTGCTAATTTATAAATGATTAAGGTGTTTGGTTGCCTGTAAAATGATATTACATAAAGTTAGTTTACTAAAATGCCCATACTGATATTGATGCATGGGTATCCATTATGACTGTGTTTGGTTGAATAGGTTCAATTTTTTTAACATTTGTAATGACTTTTTATACTTTGATTATTTATGAACAAAATTTTTGGGAGCCATGTGATTAATCTTAAATAAGGCAAATCTTGTCCATAATTTATGTACAACTTCGGCATTAACTAATGCAAATAATCATTGAGTGGGTGACGATTATTTTGCCATTTGTTGTTCTTGTTCAAGCAACAAATTTTATTTTTAGCAGCAACCAACAAAAACCAACAACAAAAGCCACCAAATCATCATCCACAGACATCAAACGTAACTAGCATCCACAGAACAAACCACCCACGCCCAAGTAGCCGCCCTTTTTCATATGACCATATCTCCCAAATTTCTAAACCAGTCATTATATACTCCACAAATCAACATACATACAACAACATCCCAGCAACTACACAACCGCATCACATAAAATAGCATCTAACAACACATCCAATCACATGATATACTCCATCACAAACCAATTAACATACAATAACATCAATCTTTTTATTTCCAATTTTGTTGTTGAAAAATAGTTTATGTGTTCTATAATTATGTCAATACAACACAAACAATAATTAAGTACATATATACAATTATGCATTATTGTGCAACTAAATCTACAGTACGTTCAACTGCAATTTCTCTCTGAACAGTTGCACATCTGCCTCACAAAATCAATCCTCCTTCATTTGTGTTAAGCCACATTTGAAGTCAGCAACAAATTATATAACATACTATTTTCCTAAGTAATGTGAATAATAAAAAAAAAGAGTTTGATTGATAATTGAATAACTTACAAAGTATGGGTACCCGTCAGTGGTGGAAAATAATGGTGGTGCACGTTCAAGGAACTTATAAATATAATAAAGGACGAAATATCCGCAATCAGTTTGGTTTCTTTGTTGTGGCACCTGGGTTGATTTAACATTGACAATGTATAAATATATTCGCCCTTAAATAATTTACATTTGGGACAAGTTTCCCTCACTAATTGATTGTATTACATTTTACCCAAATGAACCAGAAAGACTTTTATGCCCCCATACTCCAATTTTATGAGACAAAATTGCTCTTGAAGTTCCAATAAACTACCCATATATATAATCATTATCGTCAAACCCTAATTTCCCCCTTTCTAATTCACTTCTCTTCGACAACGACATCTACGGCCTCAAAGTTAGCTGTCTTCTCCAATCGAGTTGTGTTTCATCTCCAATCGACAATCTTCCTTCTCCAATCGACTTCTATACAACAGATAAATCCTATTTTAGCCATATGTCAAGTATATTTCGTATCTAGGGTTCTTCAATCTTACTGAAAAATCTTCATTTGTCGTGGCCAATTTGTTCCATTGACGACTTTCACCCTATCATCTCTTCGATCGATGGTAGTCTTCATTGTAAGCAGCAGGTAATCCCCTTGGCTAACAATATTTCATTAATTTTCGTTTTATGCTTGTTATTTTGATTATGAAATTATGACAACTTCATTCGGGATTGAAATATGTGTTTGATTTTGTTTGAATTTTGTTGATTGAAATCTGTGTTGGTGTTTTAATTTGGGAGATAAGTTGTCATGCAGATGGGTGAGTTAAGAATTTGTGACATTTGCGGCTTGTTCTGGTTTGTATTTGTAGGCAAGTTTTAACAGTGAACTGTTGTTTGGCTTAGGCTCACAAATTTTTAGTCAAATTGTTTCGTTGTTGTTAAATGGCCTATATTTTGTTTCTTTATTGTTAGGTTATCGTGGATCCATCATTCTGGTCATCATGTTACATACCGATTGTCAATATCTTTTTGCATTTTATACATTGTATTTACTTACTGACATATATTTTATGACTTTTCATTGGCATCTATCAACTTCGTTTTATTTTTTCGATTTTAAATATATAATCACAACGTATAATGGTGCATGTCAGTTATGTATAGGAGGTAGAGATTAATTTTGCATATAATGTTGGTAGATGGAATTCCCATTCGGGAATTTTTGGTTCTGTTTTCATTGAAATTTGTGTTGCATTATGTGATTGCAACAACTTCTGCTTGAATTTAGAGATAAAATAAACATAAAGATTCCATATGCAATATGTCAATTTTAATGATGAACTACAACCTTGGCATAGGGATTCTTTCATTCGAAAGCCATTTTCTTTATCTCATATAAAGATTTTAAACTTGTTCATAGATTTAAATGCATATTTTATTCTTCGGTTAAATTAAATTATGACCACGACCACATGGAGCTTTTGCAACTAAAGTAATCAGTTGTGGATATGTTCAAAATGATATTCCTCATTTCGTAGTCTATATTTGCTAATATAGACAGATTATAGCTGGAATACATTGCATGAAGTCATGTTTTTACTGTTTTTTGGTATTTCTGTTGATTTTTGTTAAAGGAAACTATAGAGAAAAGTAAGTTATTGTGTAGATAAATTATGCATCAGAAAATAATATGAATTCATCTTGTTGGCAGAACATGAATTCTAAGATGTATTAACTTGGTAAAGAAAAAGTGTGTCACATCTGAATGGGTCTGCTGGCATGGATTTTATTTATTCATATGTGTTACATAATGAAACAGGACATAAAAATAGTTTATGACTGCTGATTGAAGTTGAACTGTGTTAGTTATGATTTCTTCTATGCGCACTTAAACTAAGCAAAATAACATATCATCACTAATGCAATAAAAAATTGACTCCATACTTGTAGTGATCTTGACATTTGCAAGTTATAATCAATCTTGTTCTCTTGCATTAGTTGAATTATGAACATATAATTAATTAATTAAATTACTGCAGCTTTTTTAGGCAGGTCATGCATATAAAATTTTGTGTTTAAAACCTATACAAATTGGTCCTAGATTCTCTTTTTTCATGACAATATTGGAAACAATTAGTTCATTATTTTTAATTTCTTATACAAACCACATTGTTCAACTTATCTATGCATTTTTACTAGTTTAGATTGGGAGTGTGTGTTGGATCATTATTGTTTATTGTCAAATACACTATGCATGCATTAATCAAATATTATGTTGGATTATGAATGGGGTGTTAATGTTCTATGGATTGAAAGTGTTCATAGATTGTATAGAGTTAACCATGCATTTCCAAATATTTCTTCGGCTGATGTTGTTTGATGATTAGTATCAATATTTTAGTTTTTCTTTCTTCATACATGGATTAGGTGCAACCACTATGACTCGTTTACCCCTAATGCAGAAGATGCGATTGGTCACAATCTTGCTTGTGCAATTGGACATGATGGAAACCATGCTTGCCATGCTTCTACTTGTTGGGCTTGCTTTGCTACATAAGAATAGACATACACGTAGGCATTTTTTAACTCATGTGGGTAGAGGTTCTGTAAGATACGCAGGAGATCTACCTCGTGGATGTAATATTAGGACAATTACATTACAGAACATGGTTTTTGATAGTGATAGGCAGTGTCTAGAAAACTGTAGAATGGATAGGAGAGCTTTTCATAAGTTATGTCATTTACTTGAAACTAATAGTCGGTTAGTTTCATCTAGAAATACCACTATAGAAGAAATGGTTGCTAGTTTTCTTCACATAATTGCACACCATGTCAAGAATAGAGTTCTTAAAAGACAAACCTCTAGGTCGAGTGAGTCTGTTTCTAGAAATTTGCATGCAGTGTTGCAAGTTGTGTTAAGGCTACATACAATGTTGCTAAAAAAATCTCAATCTTATCCCGAACAATTCAACTGATGATAGATGGAAGTGGTTCAAGGTATTTAAACACTTTTTTTATCGTCTCAATTTTGTTTGTTTATAACATTGTGCCCAACTGATTCAATATTTAACTATTTTTTTTCTTCATAGAATTGTTTGGGTGCCCTTGATGGAACATATATTCGTGCCACTGTTGATAGTTGTGTTAGACCCAGATACCGCACTCGGAAGAATGAAATTGCAACAAATGTGTTGGGTGTTTGCACACCAGACATGTAATTCGTATATGTTCTATCGGGTTGGGAAGGTTCAGCTGCTGATGGTAAAGTGTTGAGGGATGCCATTACTAGGCAAAATGGGTTAAAGGTCCCCCAAGGTAAACCTTCAATCGATATCTAGTTTATTTGTTACTATACATTCATAAAGTGGATTTCATTCCTTAAACATTGAACATTAGGGATGTGTTACTTATGTGATGCGGGGTACACCAACGGTGAGGGGTTCCTTGCACTATACAGAGGCAAAATATATCATTTGAATGAGTGAAGGCAAGGATATCAACCTACATTAGCCTAGGAATACTTCAACATGAAACACTCTCAAGCCAAAAATTGTATTGAGAGGTGTTTCGGCATACTGAAGAAAAGATAGGGAATTTTGCAGGAAACATCTTACTATCCCATCAAAACCTAATGTCGAATTATTACGGCATGTTACCTTCTGCATAATTTCATAAGAAGTGAAATGCCAATAGATCCAATGGAGTGTGAGGTTGGTGAAGAAGTAAATGGTCTGGAAAAGGATGAGGATGATGTCAAAGTTATAAGGCAGGTGGAGACGAGTGCCATGTGGACTGCGTGGAGAGATAATTTGGCAGAAGAAATGTTCAATAGTTGGATGGCTTCCCGAAATAGTTGAATAATGTTATGTTCTCGGTTTAAAACAATTTCCTCTGTTTACCTTATTCTCTAGTGACTGTACTTTTAATATTTGAGTACCATATGTGTATGATTTGGTTGTGTTCATTTGGATTATGTATACGTTGGATGGTTGAAATGAAGTATGTTTGTTTTTTATGCATATATGTTTTCTTACTTCATTTGAAAATTTTGTATTCTATATTTAATCCTTTGTTATGTTGGTGTTGTTTATTTGGATAATCTATATGTTGAATGTTTCAAATTGTTTTCCCCTTTATTTATTTGGTAATGTGCTGATGTTGTTTGTTTACAGAATAGACATCTCAGATAACAAGAACGAAAGTGGCGAGAAGAGTTTGAGTTTGGGGGAAGCCAATGTAATGAGAAAAGGAAAAGGCAAAGCCAAGAGTACTATTGCATCCAAGAGACAGTGAACTAAGGCAGAAGATGCACAACTTGTTGAGTGCCTAGTTATTCTAAAGGAAATTGTTCACTGGAGTGTTGATAACGGCACATTTAAGGTTGGGTATTTGCCTTAACTAGAGAAGATGTTACAAGAAAGGTTGCCTGGACATGGGCTAAAGGTCATACCACACATTGAGTCATGGTTTAAGTTGTTGAAATGCCATTACAACGCTATCAATGAGGTGATCGAACATGGTAGTGGATTCAGTTGGAATGATATTGAAAAGTGTGTTACAACAACCAAAGATGTCTTCGGTGACTGGGTTAAGGTAAGTGCTTCTAACTAATACATTTTTTTAATATGTGTACTGCATATATTACAATTTTTATACATTGACATTATATTATTCTTTTTTGTAGAGTCACCTAAATGCGAAAGGGCTAGGGTGTAAACTGTTTCCTCACTACGGCGCATTAGTCTAGGTGTTTGGAAAAGACCGAGCCACCGAAGTGGCTGTTGAGACTGCTGCAGATGTTGTTGATGACTATGAAACAGAACAGCTTGCCGAGGAGGAGGTTCAAATGGATGTAGATGTTGACGTTGAGGTGGAGGGCAAAACAATGTTCGGGCTAAGGAAGAGGTTGTTGCCTCTACATGTTAGACAACTATAGGCAGGCCTAGTAGAAAGGCAGTGAGCAATGGTAAGAGGAAGGTAATGGAGGAAAGTTTTACTAACTTCATGGATCAAATGGAGAGGTTCGGGAAAGCCTTCGAGGGAACCCGCTAAGAAATTAAGGAGATTGCATCATTTTTTAAACGAGAGTCTCAAGAGAAGGATAGAATGGGGATGTTGTTCAATGCAATAGCTGAATTGGATGGATATACAGATGATAAGTTGTTGGAGGCCAGAGAGGCAATTTGTAAGGAACCACACAAAGTCAAGTTCTTCTTCAGGTTACCGTTTCATTTTAGGTGGGAGTATGTGAAAAAGCAGCTTGCAGAAAGTAATGTGTATCGTCCATTGTTTGATGTTTAGCAATGTTAATAACAACTTTTTGACTTGTTTTTTGTGCAACATGATGCGTTAGTTTACCTAACTGTGAAGAAATCGGTAGATGTCAGTTGCATGGGTAACATAATTTTTTGGACTTGGAATGACTATGGTTAGTATGTGCATTGTAAAGGGCCTGGTTGTATGGTACATTTTGGTGCTTTGGATTTTAGAGTGCATTGTGGTAGCATTGGCCTGTATCTCATGTGGATAGATTTTGGTATGTAATGAAAGTGTTTTTTAGCAGAAGAAAGCAACTACTTTAATTACTTGGTATATTTTGTTTTGTGCCATATATTTCATGTTTTAAGTTCTTATTTCACTTTGTCATGGTCTGCAAATTATGGAAAATTGGGTGCAAAGTAAACTGATGATTTTATTTTTTATGTTTTAATTAGTTTTTCACAATGAGCTTCTATTGATTTGTTCTTTACTAACTACTAAACTAATTTCAGGTTATTTGTCAGCATCACAATATGAGAGAGTAAAATATTCCAACGTTGGCCAACGTGGATAGGATACGGATATGCGTCATGGGGTAAGGAACGAAAAAAATGAGGGTAACATAATTACTTGAAATTGTTTTACTCAACTTCAATGACAGAATTATGTTGCCAATAATTACTTAACTGTGCATAATTTTTTCGATTGTAGGCTTGGTGGAACCAAACAAGATCAGCCAAGCAAATAGTGCACAACATGGGTGCGCAGCACATACAGTAGATACAAATGCGCAGCCCCTTCGCACGGACAACATGAATGAATGTAACGATTGAGCTTTTATTATATTGTATATTCTTTTAATTAATAACGGTGGGGTTATAATATTTTCATATGCGTAATAGGTAAAAAACCTCCGAGGCGGGCAAGTAAGCGAATCGCAAGTAATATAGAGTACGACATGTTGAGCAACAGTATGTTCGACCGCCACTTGAGGTTTGTTACTCACCAGACATGCATTAATTAAGTTGAAATGGATAATTGTTTTGGTTGTGGATATTGACATTGTCTTTATGACAGCAAGTTGTGGAAAAGTTTAGGTGAAGTGGACACCTCGGAATTCAAGTGTATCGATTCAATGTGGTTCTATCTATATTCGCATCAATCTCATAGGAGGAAGGTTTTGAAATGGATTAAAAAAGAACAATATTATCAAAGAAATATGTGTTTATTCCTATAGTCTTATGGTTAGTTTTTGTTGCTAAATTGTTCAAATATGATGCCAGCTAAAATGATATTAATGGGGGAGCTAATAATTATGTGTTATGGAATGTAGGAGTCACTGGAGTCTTCTGGTTTTATGCAACATAAGGGGCTTACCAGGGTCAGATGCAGGCAGTAGCTTCATGTTTAGATTCACTGCGAGCTGCTGACTTGAGGAGGATTGAACCTCTGATAAGAAAGTAAGTTATCCATGAATCAAACTAGTTTCGCTTCCAGATGGTCAGTTTCTCAGCATGCTAAATTATCTCATGAAATATGTGTCTATTCTAAATGAACACCTTGTGGAGCAGGTTTGTAGTTGACATTAGTGAAGATGTAACAGCGGCAGGGAGAAGTATACGGGTTAATAATATACCTCTCATGGTGCCTGAGGTGAGTATTTTTTTACACGAACAATCACAATTTAATTGGTTATGTTCTCTACACTGTGAATATATTTATACATTGTCAATGTTAAATCAACCCAGGTGCCACAACAAAGAAACCAAACTGATTGCGGATATTTCGTCATTTATTATATTTATAAGTTCCTTGAACGTGCACCACTGTTATTTTCCACCACTGACAGGTACCCATACTTTGTAAGTTATTCAATTATCAATCAAACTCTTTTTATTTTATTCACATTACTTAGGAAAATAGTATGTTATATAATTTGTTTCTGACTTCAAATGTGGCTTAACACAGATGAAGGAGGATTGGTTTTGTGAGACAAATGTGCAACTATTCAGAGAGAAATTGCAGTTGGACGTGTTGTAGATTTAGTTGCACAATAATGCACAATTGTATATATGTACTTAATTATTGTTTTTGTTGTATTGAAATAATTATAGAACACATAAACTATTTTTCAACAGCAAAATTGGAAATAAAAAGATTGATGTTATTGTATGTTAATTGGTTTGTGATGGAGTATATCATGTGATTGGATGTGTTGTTGGATGTTATTTTATGTGATGTGGTTGTGTAGTTGCTAGGATGTTGTTGTATGTATGTTGGTTTGTGGATTATATAATGACTGGTTTAGAAATTTAGGAGATATGGTCATATGAAAAAGGGCGGCTACTTGGGCGTGGGTGGTTTGTTCTATGGTTGCTGGTTATGTTTGATGTGTTGTGGGTGATGATTTGTTGGCTTTTGTTGTTGGTTCTTGTTGGTTGCTGCTAAAAATAAAATATGTTGTTTGAACAAGAACAACAAATGGCAAAAAAACTGTCACCCACTCAATGATTATTTACATTAATTAATGCCAAAGTTGTACATAAATTATGGACAATATTTATCTTATTTAAGATTAAACACATGGCTCCCAAAAATTCTGTTCATAAATAATCAAAGTATAAAAAGTCATTACAAATGTTAAAAAAATTGAACATATTCAACCAAACACAGTCATAATGGATACCCATGCATCAATATCAGTATGGGCATTTTAGTAAATAACTTTATGTAATATCATTTTACAGGCAACCAAACACCTTAATCATTTATAAATCAACAACGAACCAAACACAATAATATTTTATACCCGGTAATATCCACTAGTAATCTATCTTGCTAGTAATATTAATTTTTCAGTAATCAAACATTGTCATAACCAAACACCCCCCTTATAATTTAGGAGCAATACTACATTTATATCATTTTCCTATACCACTCACTTACATCATGACTTGACAATCGATATGGCATGTCACCTCATCTATCACGTCAATGAGTTGCCATGCCACTTTATAAAATGTAAATGAATTTAAGATTAACAAATTCTATTTTAATTTTTTGGGAAAAATGACGTAACAATTCGTTGATATGGTAAATGAGATGACACTGTTAAGTCGACTATCAAGTCATGATGTAAGAGAATGATATATAAAAATGCAGTAATGCTAGGCTTACACCAAAATCTCACACCACTATTTCACATCATGACATGGCAACTGCCACATCATCTGCCATGTCATGATTTAGCCATGTGACTTCCACTCAAATTTAAGAAAAAAAAAACAGAAATCACGTTACTCCCTCCCCCAAATTCCAATTCCCCCTAAATCTAATCTCTCTCCCAAAATAAAATTTCCCTGAAATTAAAACTCTCTGTCTCCTTCTCGACTCCTCTCCCTAAATCAGTAATCTCTCCCAATATTGAATTGAAACCCTAGATTTGAAATTGAACTCACCTCGTCATTCGCGACTCCGCTTCCATCACCACTCGCCTTCGTCATTCGCGACTCTTCTTCCACCACCGCAAATCAAAC
>WYDK02075226.1:0-10143 GCA_009867345.2 Toxicodendron radicans | reverse complement strand
CCCCTCAATCCATCATGGTCGATTTTTCACGACTTGAAAAACAGAAAGGATTTTGTTGAGAATTTAAGAGAGCTTTATGGAGGCCCTCTTTCTAGCACCAAAATGTTGATGTTGAAAATCGCACTAACAAGAGGTACATCAATTTCTCAGTGAAACCAACGTAAGAGCATATTGAAAGCTTATATTTTTTTATGTTGGATCAGTGAAAAATGGAAGGTGAACACAATGCAAAGACAGAGAAAAAAGAACAACACAGTTTTTAAAATGGTTGGATGCGTTGTGCAAATCCTACATCCATTGTGATCGTATTTCCTTCTAAGGTTTTACACTCAAATTGATTGTAAGGATGAACTATGATGAACAAAGATGAACTCTTTGTTTTTTTCTCTCGTTTCTCTCTCTAAGATGCTGTGTTTTTTTACAAGAATGGTTGAACCTATTGCGAATGGAAGTTGCTTCTCCTTTTTGTTCACTATCTGAGAGCAGTTGAAAGTTGTTGTTACGGGAGATATTACACGCATAATCCCACTTAATCTGGATCTGAATCAGACGCACTCATGTTAACACTGATAATTCTATTGTTGAATTTATATGTTGGGAGAGTGACACATGGAGCGAGCCTATCCATTGGATCCTAGCATGGTGTAAAGACATGTGGCATGAATCTGGGCACTGAGAATTCACCGCACAACAGATTTCATGATAAACTTTTAAGCAACGTAGTTGATGGTTTTGCCAAACATAAAAGGAGGTTATTAATAATTTCTCATACTTTATAGGTTTTTTTTACGTTCCTTAAACCTCAAGGGAGGTCATAAACTTTATATTCTTAAATCTGAAAACCCCTCGAATACTAGTGTATGGGAAAAAAATCGTCATGTACTTCTTCAAGCTTATTAGCAACAAACTTACATAAATACGACCCAATGCCTCGACTCAACTCTGGTTAGCCGGCCCAATTCTGATTGAGCCCACTTTGGTTCATTTTTTAAGGGAGTCCATGGTTCAGGCCTTTCCTAAAACAGATGAACCCAAGTTTAAGCCCAATGCCCCATTCATAACTTCGAGTCCAATTAGGAGTCCAACTCCTCAAGAATCCAAATCCATGAAGGCTTTTAACTCCTCAAGACTCCGAGTCTCATGAGAATGTTTCACCAAATAGGACTTCCAGCCTTACAAGGACATCAAGTCCCATACTCTTCCTAAATTCATCCAAGATCCAGTATCTTGCATGAATTAGACATCCTAATCCCACTAAGGCAAGTCTTTTAATGAGTTTCATCTTCACTCAAATATTTGCTCTATTAGGATTCCATATCCTATTAGGACTCAGCCCCTTTGAGCTCCTATATAAGCAAAGGTATGCCCCTCATTCATTCACTTTGACATACATAAGCTTCTCCTTTGTTGCGATTTAGCATGCACATTCACTCGGTGAAGGAAGGACGAGCCAAGTGGGGTAGAACACAACTTCGTAATCTTCCAAAATGACCATGCGGCTCTTGTCTCCATTCGGCCTCATGGAGCCTTTAACTCCATTCAGTCTCATGTGACCTTTGTCTCCATTCTGCCTCATGCAGCCCTTGACCCCGTTAGAGCATTTAAACATTGAATGCCTCACTCGGCTTGAGTAGCTGAACGAGGATATCATCTATGCTACCGACAAGTAGTTCACGTGAGTGGACCTTAAAGTGAAATCTGTCAATTTCTACTCGGAATGGTCATTTTAAGCTTCAACAAATGAAGTGTATGCTCCATTCAGCCTGATCAACCGAGTGAAAGCATGCTCCACTCAGATTACCATATGCTGGTTACGTGGAAAAACACATAGAAGACTTAAACGGCCCCAAAACATGCCAAAACATGTCGAAATAATGGATTCTCTGACTAACTATGACATTAAGCTTGAAACGAGCTTTCCTTTGATATCTTGCAGGCCTCATAACTCCACCCAGATCAAAAGTTATGACCGCCTTAAGTTGACATGCTCACTCGGTACGACTCGTTTCTCACCACACTAATCTCAAATGACTCGGTTCGGACCACCAAAACCTGGGTACCAGAAATTCACACGTCACAACCTTTCCATGAGACAACTCAGTAAGCCTTTATACTCCAATTGTGACAAGTCTCACTCAGCTCTGTAAAGCTTAATAGAGAAGAGTCCAGCCGATTTCTTATGAGTAAAGTGTGACCGTTAATTCGTATCCAAGCGAGAACTTTACTTCACACAGCTCAAGCACACAACTGGACCCATTCGTCATGCATTCTCTAGGCGACAACATTAGTAATAGTCTACAAGACTCTTTCGGCTCGGCCTGCCGAAAGAGAATGGATACAAACTTGTTACCACTAAGCACCTACATAACTTGTGGACGACTCACCACCACAAACCTTGGAATCAAATAAAATCATCGGTCAAACATGCAACATGACTTGGACAAGTGGATCGCATCATGCCAAGTTAAAGGGGAAAGCTATCTATTTTAAATTCTTTCCACCATATACCTCTAAACACTGCCCCATACAATCCAGAATCAGAAACACCTAAAGTGTTAAGATACATGTCCCTTCAAACTGGATCAGGTGAAAAATTTCTCCCTTGCATTTTCTAGTTTAAATGAGCAACCTTACATGGCTGAGCCGAATGGGCATCAGAACTAGTTATGTGACATTCATTGTCACGTGTCATGTCTTAAAAGTATAGAATAATACTAATTAGACAAGTCTTCTCCACTTGGCAGCGCAAGCAGAACAGAGTATAGAATAATACTAATTTTACATAAAGGAACAGGACGCCAATCCTCCAAAACAACCTCCCCTTCAAAGCATTTCAACCACAAAAAATGGTGACACAAACTGACTCTGCTCTATCAAACAAATACCAGAGTCAACCTACGTGAGGAAGATGATTATCCCAACTCCACCACCCATAAAGAATGAACCAACGCCACTCAGCCATGGTCCTATCGAATCGCAATTTGTTGGCTAAGCCTGAGCATATACAGCTTGGCCCTCGGAAAAACTCATTTTGCCTTCATGTGAGCCAACGCCTTTGCTTTGCAACTCATCTTACACTCTCTACTCGGCCATGTGAGTCGAGTCAAGTGAGAGTGGTACACATTCACAAATTTGTACTCTTTCCCAAGTGAGAATACGTATAGACATGACTCAGCCTAACCAAAAGAAATTTCACTCGACATCGATAAACCAAATCGAATGTACCATGAGTTGCAAGAATCTAACTCCAATCCACAAGCTTCACACGGCTATCATCTTTTACTAGCTGTATGAGCCAAGCCACGTGGGGCAACTCATACAACTGTCACAACATTCCCATTCTAAGGAATGATTCGAGCTGTGTGAACCTATGAGTTTCTCCCATTGTAATAGATCTACGATACAACTCGACTGCGCATTTCCATGTCACTCGATTCAGTTCTACCCTACCATCTTGCGGACTAAAATTCCATGTCCGACATTTTCTAGGGTCCACCAAAAATCGTCCTCACTCAGACATTGTAGACTGAATAGTGCACGTCATAATTGAAGTGACTTCTGTTGACTTTTGAATCCACCTCACTCTTCTCATCCAGCTGAGTGAGGACGATATGTTTTAATTGTAACATGTATAAGGATAATAAGACAAGCACCATATGCATAAGCAACATATTGCTCATTTTGAGCTTGTTTTGATGATGCAGTTATGACAAGAAGAATGATGCCAGATCAATTCAGTGAGGGGGTAAATCTTCAACAAGAGAAACCATTGGAAAGTCGCAGCTGGTGTAGTTGTAAAGAAATTTTTGAATGTTTTTTGTCACTTAATCAAATTGAGAGTAACATTGCAAGATGTCCAGATCCTGAATGTGCTGACTGCTGTGAAGATGAATGTTGTTGTCTGAGTAAGAGGGAATTATGTTGGTGGTGTGGCCACATGCATGTCAGAAATGCCCCTTGTGGGTTTGGTTCACCAGTTTACGACAAACCTGAAGTTGAGTTGGCTAGAGCTACAATGTCATTGCCTGCAACCAAGGGCTTTGAATTTGACAGTGGATTTTCAGGTTCTAAAACTGAGATGAACACGTACAAGAAAGCGGAGACGGTTCTTTCTTCGTAATCGAATAACTGGGGTCAACTCTGGCAACATCAGATAATCACGTTTGGGCATATATTTCTACAAATGGCCAACATATTTAGTGAAACAAATGAATACTTGGAGTCATACTATTCGACTCGACAACTCCTTTGAAAACACTCTGCACCACTCTGTCCACTATTAAAGTGGAAGTAGCCATAAATAAAAAATCACAAGAAAACTATATTACAATGACTAAGTCACAACGACTTTCGGGTCTCCAGCCACGTGGCGCAATACTTGGAAAGAGATTACAATGCTTTCACCAAGTCAACAGACATAGAGTTGGCGCTCGCTCCTCAATAGCAATCCGAGTCTCATAGAAGCTCAAACCATCCCAGATTCCTATAAATACCAAGGTCAATCCTTTTAGAAGGGACATCAGAACATACTCTTGACCTCACTTTTCATTGCATAATTCTTTCTTCACACTCTCGTTCTTGCTCTCTCATATAGTTGTTGGCTCACACCGTAAAGCCGAGTTCCAACCACTTTACGACGGTCGTCGTGCCATAACTCCATGGTCGTAGACTCATAGTGATTTCTATCGACCCTATTTCGCTTCTTACTTTATTTAACACATTGTCACCTATGTTGACTTAAGCATCGGAGTGTCTATGACCTACACCACATCAATGTCAAGAACATTGTGTGTTAGAGTAGGTGCCCTAGAACCAATATAATTTGTAGAATTGACTTTTTGTAAAAACATGTTGATAATAATAAAAAGGCATTATTCTCAATTGTGTAATTCGTGTTTCATTAAATGTTGTAATGTATGTCCTTAAGATTGTAAAATCGTGACAAGGGTATCAAGTGTTTTAAATCTTGATTGTGAGGATCTTATGATCACATATGATGGTCATTCTAGAAACGATTGTAGCCTCAGTATTATTCTGAACCAAGGGCACAAATAATACGGTAAGTCTACCATAGCGTTGAACGGCCCTATCAAAAGATAGTAACATATCTCGCATGTCGAAATTGTTTGGTGACAACTTGGTGCAACGCATGGGTGCTTGCATTTAGCAAGTTCACTGCTTGGCTGATCAGAGGATTCCATATAGATAGTATCTCTAGTGTCTATGGAATATATCCTCTAACGGATGGTCGTGCATGTGATCCTTAGACTTGCAATCACCGAAGCGTCGTGTATAATTATCGGTATGATTTAATTCTACCCTAACATAATTTTATTTAAAGTTATCAATACGGTGGCTATTGGTTACACTGAGAAGTATATTATGGCTATGGTGGATCGATAAAGGATTCATCACTCTTGGGTACAAGAGAATTTATCTCAGAGGGTAATTTGGTAAATGGCAACGACCGCAAATCTATGGTCATAGTAGAATTGAGTCGTAACTCAAATCCAATTTTGCTTGGTCGTTGATCCGGTAACCAAATATGAATAAATATCAAGGTATTATATATTGAAGTTGATACTATTTATGTATTTCAAACCTTGATGAGATAAAATATGATGAAAGAATTAGATTGCACGGTAACCATAATGTTAAAAGGTTAGCAACTTCGTTGAATCTTTATTTATTGGGTAACCATGATGTCTTGCTAGAGGCCAATCTTGGTTTATGTATGGAGAGCTAATTGGTTGATGCTAGATTATGATTCTGGTCACTGCCAATATAATAAAGAGCATACGGGTCACACACATTAAAGGTAGTTTGATGATAATGATTATAGAAGGGTAATTTCGTCTTTTAGATGAAATTGATATTTTGATAATTTTACAGTGCGATTAAATTCGCTGAGGTCGTTGCCTAATTTAATATTTAGATTGAATTAAAGTTAGCAAAATTATGAAGCATATTAATATTGATTTAATTATTAATATTAATATAAATGTATATATATTTGAAATACTAAAAGGGAATAAATAAATATAAATGTGATTATATTTATATGATTATTCCCAAATGAAATAATGATAATTCCTAAAAGGAATTATAGTATCCCTTACCTATTTGGATTGAGATATTCCCTTGTCTATAAAAAGGGAGTTTAACCTTTTTTAATCTAAATTGCAATCCTACATTTCTGGCAACAAGTTGATTGTGGATTCAATTCCCTACCTTTGTGTGGACTTACTTGGAGCGATCCTACTTTGGATCAAGTTGTGAAAAACAATCTAACAAATCCGAAAGAGCCGCCAAACGGAGGTATTGATTTAAAACCTTGTATGTGATTTATTTATACAATATAAACTGTATGTATCAATCTTGATCTTGGCAAATAAAGATTCGTTGAATAAAAATTTTGTTTTGTTCCTCTACACCATTCGATGAATTTCTTTACATCGTGTTCATCCTTCCTTTCTCTGTGTCTCTACTTGCAAGTCTAGCATGTTGTTGGTGGCCACATCCTCGCAAGGATCAATTGTAGAATTATGTATGTCTACAATAAGTTATTTAATAACATTTCTATAGCAAAATAATGTTTAATATATGAATTTTAATTATTAAGTTAGGACTATATATATATATGTATAGTCCTAACTTGGATTCCTTATCCCAATGTGATTTATGGATAATCATATCTCATTCTCCTTAAAACAAAACCAAACATTGGGTTGGAGAAAAATTGTCTAATCCCACCTTTAATCTCATGTCTAGTGGTGGAAAAAGCACCAGGATGGGCGGGTTTGGGCCCGACCCAGTGCGAGTTAGTTTATTGGCCTGGCCAGGCCGGGTTGGGCCAGACAGCATGTTCGGGCCAAGTTAGGCCCGCACATGTTGGTTACAAGGTAGGCCTAACCCGACCCTATAACCCTATACTGGCGAGTTAAGGGCCAGGCCAACCCGTATTTTTTTTTTAATTTAACTTTTCAAATATCAATTCAATTAGATTCATTTTTTTTAGTTGATACTTAAACACTTAACATTTCAAATAATACAATTAAATTGTAATATAATAAAAAAATTGATTTATTCATTTACAAAAAACAAAATAAAAAATAAAAAAAATACAACAATTATTGCCTTGTTAAAAACCTCATCAAGAAAAACCCAATTGAGACAAAAATTTGGTAATGAAAAAAGAGTGCAATAATTGACAGTTAATTTACAAATTACAAAAATACAATTTACAAAACAACAACTTTGAGGGTTGACTAGGACCTCCCTCATATGTATAGTCTATATTACAATATTGAAATGATTCTATTAAACTTTCGTCGACAACCTCATATTGATCACGTTGGCGTGACCGTTCCCAATCGTGAAGACATGTGAGGACTTCAATTATTTTTTGTGAAAGTTTAGTCCTCCTTTCCAACAAAATTCTTCCACTTGAACTAAAAGTTTGATCGGATGAGATGGTAGAGATAGGAACGGAGAACACATCGAGGGCAAGTCTAGATAGTACCTAGAAAATGATTTTTCTGGTTTTCCAATAACTCAAGATATCAAATTTGTTAAACTCAATTGGATCTGTTGGTAGAACATCAGGGGTTCCCAAACACTGATTAAGCTCACTACTCTGCATGGAAGAGGATGAGGAGGTTGTGCATTGGGATTTGTTCTTCTTCCGCTTATAGTTTACCGCACTCCATATGGGCAAATCTACGTCGTCATCTCCTACTGGTTCTTGCACGTTTATTGTGTCGTTGTCGTCTATGTCCTAGTTCCCAATCTCATACATGTGTTCATACTGTGTATATACATTGTCTAGTTCTCTCCTTATATTTTCTAGTTGCTTGTGATATTCTACTTCCTGTAAATTATTAGTTAACCTCTTTAATGCATATTCTAAACCCCCTAATTTAAGCCTAGGATCAAATATGATAGTTGAACAATAAAGAAAATGAATGAGTTTCCAATATTTTTAAAATTTCTCTTCCAATATTGTTTTTATTGGTTCCGTTAAAATTTTATTATTTCGGTTTCGAGCAAATACACTTGAAATTTTTACAAGTGTATCTAGTACTAAAGGACTAATAGGATAATACGCACCAGAAAATTTTAAAATGGCATCATAGAAACTTGTAAGAAATCTATGAAATATTTTAGCTATCTCTCAATCATCATCTACCAAAACATGAGGACCCTTCTCATTTGCTACAAAATAATTAATTAATTTTGCAAAAGATAAACATAAATAAATCATTAAATAAGTATTATTCCACCTAACTGACAAGTCTAATGCAAAAGTTATAGGGGACATATTTGTAGTTCTACAAACATCTTGAAATTCAGAATTTATTCTATTACTGCTAGTAATCCAAGCTAAACAATCCATAATTTTATCAATATTATTTCTAATTCTTTTCATACCACTTTTTACAATTAACTTAATAATGTGACATGCACAGCGTTGGTGAAAAAAACTTTAAATTATCATAATAAGGAAAAAAAAAATTTTAAAATTTATAGTCTTCTTGTTAGAACTTGCATTATCTAAAATAAGACTTATAACTTTGTCAAACAAATTATATTTTTGTCAAATTTCAACAATTTTTAAATAACTTTGTTCACCACTATGATCTATATTCATTAATTTAAATTCTAATAAAGATTTATTTAATTGACATTCGTTATCAAAATAATGACTAGTCACACAAATATAATCTTGTTTAGCTCTACCACTTCAAATATCAGCTGTTATAGCTACACTAACATGACATCTATGTAAATTATTTCTTAATTCTAATTTCATTTTCTTAAATACATTTATTAAATAATTCATAGTTGTAGTTTTAGAATAAGTTTTAAATTTCGGTAAAAAAGATTTTTTAACAAAATTTTCAAAATATTTATCTTCAGCCATATGAATAAGTTGATCAGTTGCAGCAATATATAAAGCTAATTATTCACTATATACATCAAAATTATAACGCCAAGTAGTATTCATACTGGTAATTTGAGTTTGATTAGATTGTCTAAATCTTTGATTTATATGTTTATTTGCATGCCCTTTTAAAGTACTAGTACCATTAGTAGCATTAACTCTATAAATATTACCACAATACTTACATTTTGCTTTCTTCACTTGAACTTCATTTTATGTCTCGTAAAACTTTACAAAATGCCTCCAAATCTCTTATTGGTGCGTGGGCCTCTGGCTGTCGATCTCAACCTTTGGATTGGCAGCTGTAGTTGATACACTATCTACTGCAGATAGACTTGGACAAGGACGACGGCGATTATGACCACGAGTTCATCTAGAACCACTGGGAGTTGCATCATAAGGTTCAGATGTATCAGATTCTGAGAATGGGAAAGCGGGACTGTTTGAATCTACTATGTTTGTGGTATGAATTTCAATGGGGAGAAGGAGAAATTTCTTCATCATCCAAATTGATTGATGAACTACGAAAATATCTATCCATTCTAGTTATTAAAAAAATGGATATAAAAGAATTTAAAATTGGAATTAAAGTAAATAATGAAAATTAAAATGAGAGCAAAGTGAGAGCAAATTGACAATTGAGAATTTGAGATTTGGGAGATTTTTATAGCAAGAGTAATTGAAGAAAATGAGAGAATTTTGGATGTTGGATGTGAGGAAATATGAGAAGTTTAGGCCCTATTTATAGAAAAAATGGGAAGAGAGAAATTGACCAAAAAGATCCCTCCAACGGCTATAAAATAGTCATATTTTGAGGGTAAAATTAGATAAATTACTTGAAAAAAATGTTGAAAAAAAAGGGTTAACCCAACGGTGCCCATGAACAGTAACCCATCCGAGCTGTCGGGTTACTATGTATTAACCCAGGCCGGTCCAGGGTTATATCGGGTCGGGCCGGGCTGGGCCCAATTTTCCACCTCTACAGTCGTGTCCCAAACATTACCTTAATAAAAATTTATCAATGTCTAAGAAATGATGAGCGGTTTGGCATTATTATTATTTGATGGGGTTTTCAAGTTTGGACAAATCTTAGGAGGTTTAAACTTTAAAGTAAGAGTAGAGCTATTGGTACGGCATTAATGGACTAAAAACCCCATCTTTTAAGACATCCCATTTCAAAGTTTTAAAATTAATTTTTT
>WYDK02075196.1:0-10147 GCA_009867345.2 Toxicodendron radicans | reverse complement strand
AGAACAGGGAATATATCTAGGAAACATGAGATGCCCTTGAACAATATTATTGAATGTGAATTATTTGATGTTTGGGGAACAGATTTTATGGGACCTTTTCCTAGTTCATTTTCCAACAAATACATCCTTTTGGCAGTCAATTATGTTTCTAAGTGGGTGAAGCTGACGCCTTTAGAACAAATTATGCTAGGGTGGTTGTTAAATTTCTAAAATAGCATATTTTTATTAGATTTGGCACCCCTAAGGCAATTATTAGTGATGGTGGGAAATATTTTTGCAATAAATAGTTCGATACTCTTTTGAACAAATATGGAAGGTTGCCGCTCCTTATCACCCACAAAATAGTTGTCAAGTAGAGGTATCTAATAAGGAATTGAAACGAATTTTAGAAAAGACTGTTACCTTTAGAAAAGACTGGTCTTTGCGATTGGATGATGCATTGTGGGCATATAGAACATCTTTTAAAACTCCCATTGGTATGTCCCCTTATAGACTGGTTTTGGAAAAGCATATGTCATCTCCCTGTTGAACTTGAGCATCGTGCATATTGGGCCACAAAATTTCTTAACTTTGATATGCAAGCTGTAGGTGAAAACAGACTGCTGCAATTGAATGAGATGGATGAATTTTGGAGTCAGGCATATGAGAATGCGAAGATCTACAAAGAAAGAACAAAAAATGGCACGACAAGCATACCACGAAAAGAGAGTTTGTTGAAGCAGAATGGGGAATCCCCATTCCCGCCCGGTCCCAGGGCGGGGACAAGGTGGGTGCGAGGATTCCTGAAAGGGGTCAGGGATAGGGACGGGGAATGGAGTCCCCAACCCCAACCCGCCCCGCGCCCATCTCTACTGTCGTAGGTAAACGATAGCTTTTTTAATGTGTTCTATTACAACCCATTGTACTAAAAAAACTGGCATTAGTAACACATTTTGCTAGTTAGGAAATTGAAATAAAATGCTACTGTTTACTATACCATAGCAATTATTTTGAATTACGATTGATTGTTGGTAACACTATACAAATGCTACATATTATGTTTTCGTAACCCTCTTAAACTGTTGCAGCTTCTTTTTTTGTAACATTATGAAAAAGATATGAATATCAAATTTGTAACATTTAGTAAAAGCTACAAATATTAAATCCGTAACATTCAATAAAAGCTACGAATATCAAATCTGTAACATTTTTAGAAAGTTATGATTTGGTTTTCCATAACACTTTCATTATATTTGATAAATGTTATAAAATTATTTTTCGTTTCATTTTGAAAGTGTTACCAAGGAATCTGTTGTAACATATATAAAAGTTGTTACAATTGTTACCTAAATAACACAAATTATAAACAAACTATACATTAATTTTTGAAAGCACATATCATTGATAGTGAATTGTCTTAACATAAAGAATGTTCATATATGCCCAATATAATTAACTATGTACAATAGTTAATACTTCCAATCATAAAAAAAAATTCTAAGTAATACCTCCATTAATCATCCTTCTCCATTGTGCATAACAAAAAACCACCATCCAAATATACCATCTTCCAATCCAAAATACCAAAAAACCACCTTCCAAACTATGTCACACCCTACAAAAACCACCTTCCAATCTGAAATGTGCTATACCAAAACCACCTTCCTCCCTTCTGCTTCTTCATTGCCATGTGCCACCTTTTGAGGGCCTTTGGATGTTTGTTCATCAAAGATTAATCTCTTCATGCATGAAGCCATCTACAAGCATTCACACCAGGGATAATTTTATTTAATTCAATCACGCATAACTTATAGAATAACAAACAGGAAATGAAACAGGAAAAACAAATAATAAGAAGCTCCTAAAATACTACTTGTTCTAACAAATTGGTCAAGGATTAATGTACGGCACACATCGTTGTTTTTATCCACATTTAAAATTGAAAAATAAATGTACCTGAGTGACAACGGCATACAAAGGAAATGTGATGTAGCTGCATAGAACTAAGACCAAAACTCTACAAAACCCAACAAATATTCAGCCATGAATTCAAGGCAACCAAAAAATTTACAATATCAATTTAAATTCAACTTCCAAAGCTTCAATAATATTATGATATTTTGTAAGAATGTTACACGGGTCATTGAACTAAAAAGTCATTGTTCAACATTTGATTGAAAGTGTTCCTGTTACTGAGGAGAAATATGGCTTACCCTAAAGCAACTTTCAATATTGCAAGCTTGAAATTAGCATGGAAGAACAAATTCAATCCAAAAGAGTACTGCACAGAACGAAAAACTCTGTTATAATGTAATTGTGATACTTGCATTAATCATGAAAGCAAGAGAAGCTGAGGAGCAGAGACTGTTATTTAATTGTTTAATTTGAATAGAAGGATTCTTTATCCATATCCAAAAGAAATATGTAATTTGGAAAGCATTCTGCAAGCACCCAAAAAGCACGAAAAGAGTTAGATGGTCATTGAAACATTTTTAATACTTTGCAAGTATTCAAGTAACTGTAGAAGTATCCATTGTGGTTGATTACTGCAAATAGAGGTGTTGAATATATTGTTTGTCACATTATGAACTCGTGTGAGCACAATCGCTGATGTGCTCACAGTTCAATCATACGTTATTTAGTTTTTATCTGTTTTTATTATGTGCCCACATTGCGTTATGTTCCCACATTTTCGTTCATATATCTTACCTATAATTGGCCTAACGTTGACGTGTTTCAAGATTATATTGTGTGTTATTTTTTATTATTTAATTGAATTGTTTTAAGGTACTTTTTGGGACCACTTTACATGTGTCCTTATCTCATTTGTGTGGTCCATTTTATTTGATATATAGATTTTATTTGTTTTGTCCACTTGTGATATTATATTGATTATCTTTTAAGAATTATTTGAGACCACTTTACAAGTGTCATTTTCTCATAGAGTGGTACAAAAAGTTGTTTCTCTTTTCAGTTTTTCTTGTTGTCGTTTCTGAGCACATTCTGCCTACTTTTGTTTACTGATTTTCTTGGTTGGAACATTGTTCCTATGAGAAGACTGAAGAGCGACTTCGGCAAGTGAAGCTTGAGAGCGAACCAGAAGTGTCTCGAGGTGAAGCTAGCTGTAGAAGAATGATATTCAACCAGAGGGCAAAGATTGAAGTGTTGTGACAACAGGGAATTTTCATAACTAATGCTTGTCTTTGACTTTGTAATTGTATCATGAATGTTTTCTATAGTGGAGTGTTTTCATCTAGACCAGGTCCCATGGATGTAGGCTTCGACCAAACCATGTAAATCGCTTGTATTCTTTACCTTTCATGCTTGGATGTATGTTTGCCATTACACCTAAAGAACTCAACGAACACTAATTTTTAACTTACTAAAATTCTCATTAAGTTTTCATTTCTGCTGTGCATTAATCAAATGGGTAATTGAACTTGAATTTAAGAATACCGATTATCAAGTAAAATGACCTAACAAGTGGTATCAGAGCCTGTTCTGATAAGATATTTAAGTTGATCCTTACCCATTTGTCTATTGTTTTGGACTGCTTGTTTGTTTTTGCCTTGTGTTGATTTAATCCTTGATGGTTTTTTGCATCTGATTTTTTTTATTTTGATTTTGTTGATCTGTTCTTGCTTGCTTTTTATCTGATCTGATATGCTTTCGTTCTTATTGATTGTGTTTTAAAGCCTTGTTTGATCTGTTTGTTTTTGCATCTGGTGTTTTTTCTGGTTTTTGATCTGATATGTTTTCACGTGTGTGGTCACATTTGCTTCTATGCTCACACTTATTGTATCTGTTGTGATGATTTTTTTTAATGAAGGAGGATCTACTAATAGACCACCCCTTTTGGAAGGACCTAATTACCATTACTGGAAACCTAGGATGCGTGCATTCCTAAAATCTATTGATGAAAGGGTATGGGCCTCGGTTGTTAGTTGGGAAACTAGACCAAAACCCCTAGATGTTTGGACAAAGGTTGAACTAGACTTAGCAAACAACAACTCTATGGCTATTCATGCAATCTTTAATGCTGTAAATATGAATCAAATGAAGATAATAGCCAATTTTGAAATTGCTAAGGATGCTTGGGACAAGCTCCAAGTAAAAAATGAAGGAACCGATGTGGTTAAAAAGACTAGACTTAGGAGACTTGTGACTGATTTTGAAAACCTTGTCATGCTTGAAAATGAAATTATTTCTGATTTTCATGGTAGAATTTGTGATGTATCTAATGAGTGCTATGCTTTAGGTAAAGTTTATTCTAATCTGAACTTGTCAAGAAAGTTTTGTGCTCACTTCCTAAGAGGTTCATGTCCAAAGTCACCTCCATTGAAGAATGTCGAGATCTGGACTCCATGGAACTTGATAAGTTGACTAGATCCCTTCAAACCTTCGAGCTAAATCTGAAAAGATGGGAAAATCAAAAGCGAGCAAGTGATTGGTATTCAAACGAGAGGTAGATTTTGAATTTTTTTTAAATGTTGACACATATGCCTTGTTAACAAAGAATTTTGCTAAATTCCTTAAGAACAGTGTGAAACAATCTTTTGGAAATAGAAAAGGAAAACAACATTTTGTCAAAAAGTTTTTAGAACAGCCAAATTTTGGTGGATTCCCAAAAAGATTTTTTAAAGAAAATAAAAATAAAAATGGAGTCAAATGTTTTGAGTGTGAGGGGTATGACCACATTCAATCCAAATGTGCTAACACTCTAAAGGAGAAAGGTAAGGCAATGGCTACCACCTTGAGCGAGAGTGAAAATGATGAGTGTTAATGGTGAGAGTGAGTCAGATATGGATGAAACGGTTCTTGCATTTGCTGCCAATCAAGAGGATAGTGAGAGTGCATGTTCGAATGAGTCAAGTGGCTATGATGAGGAGAAACAAAAGGCCTATGAAAAAATGTACCAATCTTGGTTAAAGACCCTTAAAAGAATTAAGTCACTTGAGGTAGAAAAACCTTCCTTGGTAGAGGATAAGAAAAACTTGATTAATCAAGTCAAGGCTTTGACCATTGAAGTGTCCAACAAAGAATCACTTTTGTCTAAAGCTAAAATTGAACTAATTAAGGCCAAGGCCATTGTTGAGAAACTTAATGCAGGTTCACTTAAGCTTGATGAGGTGTTTGGACAAGGGAAGAGTTTTGGTGACAAGACTGGATTGGGATTTGCTCCAGGTGTTAGCACATCGACAAGTGTGCACACATTTGTGAAGGCCACAGAACACACATCTGATTTTGTCACAGGAAAACAGGTAGTAAAGGTAAAAACGATTCATTCCTATTTGCCATTTTGCAATAGGAAAGGGCACATAAGACCCAAGTGCTTTAAATTCATAGCTTATTTGCAAAAATGTTTTAAAAATCATGCCATGTTTTTAAAGATGAACATACCCGCCAAAAATGTTGGTTCTCATAAAAGAATTTGGATGCAAAAACCTTCTGTGAACTCATATGTTGTACATACTTCACTTCTTGCATTACAAAATGATTTATGGTATCTTGATAGCGGTTGTTCTATGCACATGACTGGTAATTATTCAGTTTTATCTAATTTGCAATATGTTGATAATGGACATGTTACTTATGGTGATAGAAAGAAGGGAAAAACTCTTGGAAAACGTTCAATTACTCTACCAGGACTTCCTATCTTTAATGATGTTCTTTTTGTGGATGGTTTAAAGGCAAATCTTATAAGCATAAGTCAAATTTGTGACAAGAACTTTAAAGTTCAGTTTTCAAAAGATAAATGCCAAGTGTTGAATGACAAAGGTGCTCCAATCTTAGAAGGGAAAAGATCTAATGACAATTGTTATTTGATGTCTAATGATTTTTCTTGTCTTAGTTCTAAAGCTGGTGGCATTGATGTGTGGCATGAAAAACTTGGACACATGAACTTCAAAGACTTAGTTAAGCTCTCAAAGAAAGAAGTTGTGAGAGGGTTACCTAAGTTTGAACTTCCCAAAGGTAAAGTGTGTGGACCTTGCCAACAAGGTAAGCAAACCAAGTGTTCACACAAATCTTCTTCTTATCTCAATACCTCTAGAGTGTTGGAATTACTTCATACGGACTTGATGGGTCCTATGCAAACTGAAAGTTTGGGTTGTAAGAGGTATGTCTGTGTGTGTTGATGATTTTTTAATATTCAAATGGGTTGATTTCCTTAAAGAAAAATCTGTTTTTGAGAAATTGGTGAGAAAACTTCAAGTTGAGAAGAATTGTCTTGTGAAGAAGATTGTAAGGATTATGAGCAATCATGGAAAGGAATTTGAGAGCACTTACTTTGAAAATTTTTGTGATGTGCAGAAAATTTCTCATGAGTTTTCAGTCCCAAAGACACCACAACAAAATGATGTGGTGGAGAGGAAGAATCGGGTGCTTCAAGAAATGGCAAGAGTCATGTTGAATGCAAAGAAGTTACCCAAAAGATTTTGGGTTGAAGCCATTAACACAGTCTCTCACATATTCAATAGAGTGTTCTTGAGGAAAAAACCGAATGTGACCATACAAGAAGCATCTGATCCAAAATCTACTGAAACTGTGCCAACACCGACTGATGTGACCACAACTAGAGCACATAATGGCAACGATTTTTTGAACAATGATGGAATTGATCTTGTGGTTGATCTTACAAATCAAAACATTCTAAGAATAATATCAAGATCCAAAGATCCTCCAACATTGGTTAAAAAGGCTCATCCTTCCTCAACCATCATTGGAAATCCCGAAGAAATAATGGTTACAAGGAGAAAAAGATAAAACGAGATTAACTATTTATGCTATGTTTCTTTTGCATAACCGAAGAATGCCATATCATTTTCCACTAGCAAGGCAGAGTACATTGCCACTGGAAGCTGTTGTACTTAGGTTTTGTGGTTGAAACAAATATTATTTGACTATAGGATTGATCTTGATTGTGTGACTGTGTTTTGTGATAACACTAGTGCTACCAAAATTTCAAAAAACCATGTCCAACATTCTAGGACTAAGCACATTGACATTAGACACCATTTCATTAGAGAACTTGTGGAAGAAAATGTCATCACACTAGCATATGTTAGCACGAAATCACAGTTGGCAGATTTGTTTACAAAGCACTTGACCGTGAAATTTTTGTAAACTTAAGGAAGTCTATTAGACTCCTACAACTTGAGTAGTTTTTCTGTTTTTGAAATAAATGATTCATGATGAAGTTTCTTTTATTTATTTTGTCAAGATTTTTGATATGTTCAATCATGTTGTTTTGTATTTCTCTCTTTCGTTTGTGATAACATTTGTTAATGTATCCACACTTTTTACTCTCATGTGAATTTGATCTTAGCTCATTTTTTAGAAAATGTTGTATGCTTGTCACCATGTGAAAGAGCTACCCAATTGCTTGAGAGTGTGAAAGTCATACTTGAATAATTTTCTGATTTGTAGAGACTCTTATATCTTGGAAAAACAATCATTTAGAGGGCTACCTCCTAGCAAGTGTGAAAGCTACACTTGGTATGTGAGAGTAATTTTCTTGCCCATGGTTTCTTTTATGAATTATGATGTTCATTGAAAAATATCAAAATGAAAAATGTTATTTTGATGGGCATGAGAGAAGGGGAAGCTTAAAAAAAATCAATTTTGACCAATGTGTCATGAAACCCTCTTGAAGACACTTGCACACACGTATGATGAGTTTTATGACCACTTCTCTTAAATGTGTTAAGAAATTTTTCTCTTGATGGTGAAATTTTGTGGTCTAATTCGTTGTTTTGATCATTGAAAAAAGGTTGAGAAATTCTTCAATGATATTTCGTTGCAATAGTTTAATGATTCTTGACATTTTAAATTATATTTGAAACTTCAGATTGATCAAATTGTGTGTGTCTTTTGTTTTACTTGATTTATCTAATAAAGTATGTTGCTTTTGTCCTTATGGTGTCACCTTGCTATGTGTGCAAACATGTTTTAGTGTCCGACAAATCTGCAACATTTGTGTTTTAAATTTCATGTCTGCTAAAGTGTGTTGCTTTTGTCCTTATGGTGTCACCTTGCAATGTGTGCAAACATGTTTTAGTGTCCAACAAATCTGCAACATTTGTGTTTTAAATTTCATGTCTGCTCTGTTTGTGCCCACATGAGTCATTGTGCTCATATTTTAAAACTGAGAGTCCCACTTTTAGTCGAACTCTTTTTAGGGTTTTAACCTTTGTACTGACATCTTTTTGCGATATCACTTTTGCAACATCATGTTTTTTTCTCAACTTTCTGTCTTCTACCAAACTTGATTTTTTGATTATTTTCTCTCATTTTGATCTTAAAAGACAGGACTCGTCATTGATTCAAAACTTATGAATAAAGAGAGGGAGAAGGTTGTTGTGTTGTGTGGGGGAGTATGCTTGCACTTGATTGATGCATGATGTGATTAAGGGGGAAAATCATTTTGAAGTGTTTTTGAACTTAGTTTTGAATTTGCCTTTTCCTTTGCCTTTGCCTTTGCTGAACTTGTTCTAATTTTTTTTTGTTCATGTTTATGTTCTTATGAGTACTTTGATTTAACTCTCTTAGTAAGGGAGAGTTTTTGCTTTGTTCATAAGTTTAACAAAAGGGGAGATTGTAGAGTTTGTGTTTGTGAAACTTATGAATTTGTGTGAAGTTTTATTTTGTTTGTCTTTGTGGTTTTATTTGATTTGATTGAACTATTTATGTTTCTCTTAGTTGATGACCTGTTATAATTAACCTCTTCTTGTGTTTGTGAAACAGGTTGCTAAGCTTTGTTCATAATATGACAAAGGAGGAGATTGTTGAATATATTCTTTGTCACATTATGAACTCGTGTGAGCACAATCGTTGATATGCTCACAGTTCAGTCATACATTATTTCGTTTTTATCTGTTTTTATTATGTGACCACATCGCGTTATGTTACCACATTTTCGTTAAGATATCTTGCCCATATTTGGTCTGACGTTGACGTGTTTCAAGATTATATTGTGTGTTATTTTTTTATTATCTACTTGAATTGTTTTAAGGTACTTTTTGGGACCACTTTATATGTATCCTTAGCTCATTTGTGTGGTCTATTTTATTTGATATATAGATATTATTTGTTTTGTCCACTTGTGATATTATATTGATTATCTTTTAAGAATTATTTGGGACCACTTTACAAGTGTCATTTTCTCATAGAGTGGTACAAAAAGTTGTTTCTCTTTTTAGTTTTCATTCCGCCTTTTGTTGGTGCATAATGAATATTTGCAAAAGAAAAACTTTTTTGTTTTCTTGTCTGCTCACATGGCAGTTTTGTCTTTAGCTAAAAGAGCAATATTTATCATCTTCTCCATTTGCTCTCAAAGTAACGAACTAGACCATATTTCTTTTTGATTTTGTGCTTTGATTTTCAAAGAGTTTTTTCTTGTGTTCGTTCAAGTATCATTTGGATGTGATTATACTTATCATTATCTTGTTCATCCTTTTGTTTGTGGTTCATTTATGTGCTGCCGTTTGTGAGCACATTCTGCCTAGTTTACTGATTTTCTTGGCTGGAACGTTGTTCCTATGAGAAGACCGAAGAACGACTTTGACAAGTGAAGCTTGAGAGCGGACCAGGAGTGTCTTGAGGTGAAGCTAGTTATAGAAGAACGAGATTCAACCAGAGGGCAAAGATTAAAGTGTTGTGACAACAGGGAGTTTTCATAACTGATGCTTGTCTTTGACTTTGTAATTATATCATGAATGTTTTCTATAGTGGAATGTTTTCATCTGGACAAGTCTCATGGATGTAGGCTTCGGCCGAACCATGTAAATTGCTTGTATTCTTTACCTTTCATGCTTGGATGTATGTTTTCCATTGCACCTAAAGAATTCAACGAATACTAATTTTTAACTTGGTAAAAATCTCATTAAGTATTCATTTCCGTTGTGCAGTAATCAAATGGGTAATTGAACTTGAATTTAAGAATACCGACTATCGAGTAAAAGAACCTAACAAGAGGTATCAGAATTAAATGGCCATAAGCTATAAAACTAAAGAGTCAGAGCATTGACCTACAAATCAAGGATCATGTCCCCCATAAGAAGATCTTTTGAAAGAAAATAGTATGGAAATTATAGACAGAGGATCAAGAATTGTTGTCTCTTGACTCTAAGAGGAAATGTAGCACCAAGGCCGCATCAATTCAGTGGAT
>WYDK02075186.1:0-10147 GCA_009867345.2 Toxicodendron radicans | reverse complement strand
AAAACTCACCCTCCTTTCGGAACCCGAGTCCCGCGGAGCACCCGGATCCGGTGGGGTAAGGGCCACCCGGGAGGGGGTGTGACAGGTCAATTTTTAATAAAGAAACAAAATCCCTCTTCCCTTATGCCTTTTTTCACAAAAAGTTTCTTTTCATTTTTTTGATCACTTTTTTCTTGTTGACATTTTTTAATAAGAAGTGAATTTTATTTTGGGCAAAAAATCTCAAGAAGTAACCCGATGTAGCTTTCACACTTGTAAGAAGGTAGTCCTCTTAATGACATATTTTCCCAAAACATAGAGGTCTCTACATTTTAGAGAAATTACTCAAAAATGACTTTCACACTTTCACACTTTCAAACAAGGTAACTCTTTCACAAGGTGAAACAATTTCAGCATGAAAACTCACGATGAATAAAGTCAAAATACTTATAGAGTCAAAATCATAAGGACATATTCCACACAACATACAACAAGAGAGACACATATTGGCATACATCACATAAATTAAACAAACTTGTCAAATTAAACACAAAGAATCTTCTTTATGATAAACAAACAAAAAGTCAAATCACTCAAATTGAAGTAGTCCAATGGACTTCCTCGAATGAAAAAAAGATTGATAATCCAAGGCTTTTGTGAACAAATCAGCCATTTGAGAATTTGTATTCACATGTGCAAGTGAAATGGCTCTCTCATCAACTAAGTCATGTTTGAAATGATGCCTAATATCAATGTGCTTAGTTCAATCAGCATCGTTGAAATGTATTTCATTATTCTCTTCACATGCACATGGGGCCTGTTTCAATCCATACAAAGTTTTCTACAATTTGAAGACATGATAAGGTTTATGTGGGTTTTGGAATCCAACAGATTGTTACACATAGACTTCTTCCATCAACAATCCATTTAGAAATGCGCTTTTCACGTCCATTTGATAGAGTTTGATCTTCAAACAACATGCAACAGCCAAGAGAAGTCTGATTGATTCAAGTCTTGCTATCGGTGCAAAGGTCTCGTCAAAATCAACTCCTTCTACTTGAGTGTATCCTTGAGCAACCAATCTAGCTTTGTTCCTTACAATGTTTCCAAATTCATCAGATTTGTTCTTGAAGATCCATTTGGTTCCAATGATTTTAATTCTTTCTGGTCTTGGCACAAGCATCCACACATCATTTCTCTCAAATTACTCTTGCTCTTCTTGCATGGCGATAATCCAACAATCATCTTCAAAAGGTTCCTTGGCATTCTTGGGCTCTACAAGAGAAATGTAACACAAGTTATTAATCTCATTCAATCTTTTTCTTCTTGTTACCATTACCTCATCAGGATTTCCAATCACATCAGTTGAAGGATGAGCTTTCTTGATCCATGTGGGAGGACTTTTTATGGATGAATCTTTTGGGAGAGAAAAACCATCAGTCAAATCAACAACAAGATCAATTCCATTAGGATCAGAAAAAGATTTTCTTCCTGGATCAGCTCCAGTTGAGTTCACATATAGTGTCAATGTTGGCACATTTGAAGTATTTTCTACGTTTGATGATCATATGTGTTCACATTTTCCTGATTTATGGGCACATTTTGTGGAGCAGATATATCAATTATCTCATCTTCCTGTGAAAACTCAGAAAAATCTTTAGAATCACAAAATACAACATTAATTGATTCCAAAATTCTATCAGTACCAATATTGTATATCTTATAAGCTCTACTGTTAAAGGAGTAACCAAGAAAGATACCTTCATCACTTTTAGAATTAAATTTTCCTAGGTTTTCTCTATCATTCAACACATAACATTTGCATCCAAAAACATGAAAGTAAGAGAGATTTGACTTTTTACCTTTCCACAACACATAAGGAGTTTGTAGAGTACATTTTCTTAGATAAACTCGGTTTGAAATATGACAAGCAGTATTGATTGCTTTAGCCCATAGACTCTTTGGAAGCTTTTTAGGATTAAACATCACTCTTGCCATCTCTTGAAGGACTCTATTCTTTCTCTTTACAATCCCATTCTGTTGAGGAGTCGTTGGGGCTGAAAATTCATGTTTAATGCCCTGCATTTCACAAAAATGGGCAAAGTTAGCATTCTCAAACTCCTTCCCATGATCACTTCTAATCCTCACCACTTTTTTCACCAAACATTTTTTCTCAACTTGTAATTGTTTAACCAGTTTTTGAAAAACATCAAAGGCATATGATTTTTCTCTTAAGAAATCAACCCAAGTGTATCTAGAAAAATCATCCACACAAACATAAACATACCTCTTCCCACCAATACTTTCAATTTGCATTGGACCCATAAGATCCATGTGAAGCAATTCCAAAACATGAGAGGTAGTTAAATGAGACAAAGGTTTATGAGACATCTTTATTTGCTTACCTTGTTGACATGGACCACAAATTGTACCTTTGGAGAGCTCAAGTTTGGGCAGACCTTTAACAACATCTTTATTTGAAAGTCTCACAAGGTCCTTAAAGTTCATGTGTCCAAGTTTCTTATGCCAAAGCTCAACACAATCTGATTTTGCACTTAAACATGAAACATAATTAGTCAACAAGAAACAATTATCATTTGACCTTTTACCTTCTAACAAAAGAACATCTTCTTTGTTCAAAACTTGGCATTTGGATTTCACAAATTTCACAAATCTGACTAATACTAATCAGATTAGCTTTCATTCCTTCAACATAAAAACATCATTAAGAACAGGAAAGTTAGACAACTCAATTGACCTTTTACCAAGAATTTTACCTTTCTTCCCATCACCATAGGTAACATGACCAATATCAAGATTTGACAATAAAGATTTGTTACATGTCATTTGTCTAAAGCAACCAATATTGAAATACCATTGATCATTTTGAAATGCAATCAAAGATGTATGAGCAACAAGGCAATGATCATTTGACTGAGGTTTCCAAGCAATCTTAGGTGAGTGAACATTATATGATTGAGAATTCAAATGTGAAAACAAGTTATTCATCCTAAGACATTTTTTCAAGTAAGAAACAAGTCTAAAGCATTTAGGTCTGATATGACCTTTCCTTTTACAGAAATGACATGCAGGAACAAATTTCGTTACTTTCAAAGCAAGTTTTTCATCAACAGATTATGCACATGCAACAACTTTGACAAATGTGCACACATTAAATGCATATGTGCTAGCACCTAAAGTGAAGCCCAAACCAGATTTGTCACCAAACATCTTTCCTTGACCAAGAACTTCATCCAATTTGTATGAACCTGCATTCAATTCCTCAACAACAGATTTAACATCAGAAAGTTCAACCAAAGTTTGATTTAACAACAAATCTTTGTTGACCAGATCAGAAGGCATAGTTTACAATTTTTCAGTCAAAGATTTCTTGTCTTCTACCAATAAAGCTTTTTCAGCTTCAAGAAACTTAATTTTCTTGATTGCCTCTATCCATGATTCATACATCTTGTCATAAGGTTTCTGTTGCTCAGCATACACATCATTAGAGTCATCTGATGAAACACTCTCATTGTCTTTCTGATTTGTAGTAAATGCTCAAAAAATTTCATTCTCACCAGAATCATCTTCCTCACTCCCACTTACATCATCATCACTCTCACTCAAGGTTGCTGCCTTTGCTTTACCTTTTTTCTTCAAAATGTTAGCACATTAGGACTGGATGTGACCATATCCTTCACACTCTTAACATTTAACACTTCTTTTCCTCTCATTTTCCCTTGAAAACTTTTTGACAACACCTCCAGAATTGTTTTGATCCGAAGTATTTTTCACAAAAGATTGTTTACCTTTTCTGAAAGCATTTGTCTTTTTCAAATTTTTCTTCAAAAATCTTGTCAAATTTTGGGAAAGCAAGGCAACTTTCTCATCATCAATTTCATCATATTCCACATTTTCAAGTTCAACAAGATCAACATCATGTTTGAAAGTAAGGCCACCATCTGATTTTTGCTTTTCCCACCTTTTCAGATTAAGTTCGTAAGTCTAAAGCGATCCAATCAACTCGTCAAGATCCATAGCATCCACATCTCTATATTCTTCAATTGAGGTCAGTTTTGCAAGAAACCTTCTAGGCAATGAGCACAAGACCTTCCTTACAAGCTCAGCGTTAGAATAGACTTTACCAAGAGCATAACATTCATTTGAAACATCACATATTCTACCATGAAATAAGTAATTGTTTCATCTTCATGCATCACAAGATTTTAAAAATCCTATAATAAGTCTCCTAAGCCTAGTTTTCTTGACAATATCAGTTCCTTCATTTTTTATTTGAAGTTTGTCCCATGCATCTTTAGCAATTTCACAACTTGCAATGATTTTCATTTGATTAATTGACACAACATTAGAGATGGCATGAATGGCTTTAGAATTAAAGTTAGCAAGCTCAAGTTCATCCTTAGTCCATTCGTCTATGGGTTTAGGCTTTGACTCATCATTCTCATCAATCATAGGAACTTTCCAACCATGAACAACTAAGATCCAGACTCTCTCATCAAGAAATTTCAAAAATGCATGCATCCTAGGTTTCCAATATGGATAGTTTGGTCCTTCTAACATGGGTGGTCTATGAGTTTAGCCTCCTTAGAAATTCATGTTCACAGACAGCATATGTGGGCACAAAAACACGAAATGTGGGCACAAAGCAGATCAGATACCGTTCACAAAAAAAAAATCAGATCTGCACACAAAAGCAAAAATCACCCAAAACACAAGCATAAATGAACGATCTACTGAAGTAACTTATCAGTTCTAGCTCTAATACCAAATGAAAAGTGTTTAGACGACTTGCTTATCAATTTTTTATTAAGTAGTTTAAACACTTATGCGAAATGGGTTCATTTTAGCTTGTGGGTTATAGGTGTTCATCATCATCATAAATCAACCATGCATCAATGTAATGTAAAGAACTCAAGCGATATAAATGGTTCGGCTAAACAGCCTACATCCATGGGACCACGTCCAGAGAAGCAAGTCCACTATGATCAAACTCTTAATATTCAATTACAAAGACAAAGATAAGCTAAAGTTGTAAAATACTCCCTATTAAACACAATGCTTCACTCTTCACCCTTGGTTGAGCTAAGTTCACCACAACTTGCTTTCATCCAAGAACAATCCTAGAAATTTTGAGCAGCATTTCATCTTCATCGTGAAGAATGCCTTCAGCCCAAACTCCATTTGAACAACACTTCATCTCCAATGCGAAGAATGCCTTCAGCTCAAAAATTAGCTTGAGATTTCTTCAAGCTTCACTCAAGGGAACCACGTTCCTTGAACACAAATACCAAAGATGATGATGATATATTAAATCACAAACATGAAACCCATAGAAAGGAACCTGATAAGGAGCAAATAAACTCTCTAAAAATTTCAGAGCACCAATATAAAATAAGAATATTCAGGCTCAAATTGCAAGGAAAAAGAAAATGGGTTTATATAGTCCTTACGAAGAGAATCACAATGAGACATGTGTCCTACACTTTTTCAACAACCTTATCTGCAAAAAGCAACTTTTTACAGGACCACTATATGAGAGAATGACACCTGTAAAGTGACACTCATTAGACTTTGTCTAGTTGATAAGATAGATAAAAATATCTAAAAAGTGAAAAAGTGAAAAAGGGACACCTGTACAAAATCCGTTACTCCAGATGGGTGCACATAAAGGCACGATGTGCTCACATTTGAGTAAACACACAACAAAGAACAATGATTGTGCTTTAAACCCATAAACAAATATAAATTCATAAGTTGACAAAAAATATACCTTACATATACAGTAAACGTACAAACAGTCCAATTCAACAACAACCATGACTATCGAGAGATGGAGAGAGTGAAGATCGTGATGGTTGGTGACAGAGAGAGTGAAGATCATGATGGTTTTGGTTAGTGAGATTCACGAATTTTAGTTTTACATTTTAAGTGATGTAAACAAACAATAATACTATGTTTACATCATTTTCGTACATCATTTATCTTACATCATTATGTGGCAAAAGATGATTGGTTGATTTCAAATTAAAAATAAACTTTTACCCAATCATCTTTTACCATATAATGATGTAAGAGAAATGATGTATGGAAATGATGTAAACATAGTATTACTCATAAAAAAATGGGGAAATTAAAAATATTGTAATTGAATGTAAGTAAAATATGGATCTGATACGGATATCCGGTTGTTTAGCACAGCTGATCCGTATCCGATTCGGATATTCGAATATTTCTATTTTTCGATATCCGAATCCTATTGAATCTAGATATCGAATATAGGATTTTTTTGCCCACCCTTAATGTCTATGGAGCTGACATAGTATAAGTGTACCAATACATGGTCCTAACGTCAAGTCTTGACGTTAGTGCAAACTGATTTTCCAATAGTACGTTACCACCAAAATTAAATATAATTTGAAATATATAAATATATACACGAAAAAAGTCCACTTATGACTCAATAGTATTTAGATGATGTTATAGTACTTTCAAGATCTATAAATATTGAAACTCATTTCATGTAATTCAAGGTTTTTGTAACCCAAACTTCTCTTATATCCAAATCCTCTCTCTTGTAAAAACACTCTCACTAGCTACTCCTAGAAGACATTTGGAATAGGAATAAGTGTTCAATTTATTTTCAATCAATGAAATTTTGAATTTCCAATCTTTTATGTTTCATATTTATTTTGCATCAATCATATTTTAGAGTTTCTATTCTTAATTGACTATCAGTGTGGCTCTCTGCGGTGGTCAACTAGGTCTATGATACTTTAATTCATTTTCTTAATCTGATTTCAATACGGTTCTGCCGCCGTTACCAAATTATGATTTCAATTTGTTTTATTTTATGTTTCAATTTATTTTACTTTGATGTTTTGCATATCTCCTCTTTGTGAAATCAATCATGTCCCCCCTTTGGTGTGTATGTGTGCAAATATATATATATATATATAGAAAACATTAGGTATCAGGTCTCATATACTAGAAAAAAACATGAGACAATCACAAATGTAAATCATGAGTCTTATAACAAAAGACAAAATATACAATGCTACACACAAAATGAAATGATGTCACGTGGGCACAACCTCGTGCTGGAGTCACTGCTCAGCACGATCCTTGTGATGAACTTGAGGAGGGGGTTTAAAAGGGTGAGCTGAAATACTCAATCAGTGGATGATTTTGTAAAACACTTTTCTTAAAACCTTAATGTATACAATAAATACTCATGTTTTTCTGAAAACAACATCTCGATAGTCATGCCACAATTATCTCAAATATTTCTTATAAACAGACATTAATAAACTAATAATTGTTCTGATAATTTGACAACTAATTATGATACTATAAAATGATAATTGATACTGAAACTCTTACCAGAACTAGTACCTAGGGGAATATGTGTCATACCTGGTAGGCGTCTCACACACAGGCAAAGCAGGGGAAAATATGTCACACACGTTAAGCTTTAACATCGCACGGGCAAAGCAACTAAATCTGCCACACCTGGCGGGAAGCTTATCGCTCAAGCAGAGCAACTAAATCTATCGTACGCATGCGCAGAGCCAAAATGAAATCTATAAGTTGTAATCTGATCTCTAAAGATAGGTATTTCGTAGGATGGTTTGAAAACCTCTGCTATTTTTATACTTGATCTAATATTGCCTTTAACATAAAAACGTATATTTTTCTTCATTATTAAAGATATATTAAAAATTCATAATATCTTATGCAACGCACAAGGTGAAAATGCAAGTTTCACAAACATTTCTCAAACTAAAAATCTCAGCAAAATTTTCCATTTCTCTTTCAAACTACTTGATCAAGAAAATCAAAACTCATTACAACTATGAAAATCAACTAAATTCCAACAATTAATAACAATGACATGTTTAATCTAAACATAATTAAAACATTTGAATACTAGGAAAAATTGAAATGCCATTAGAGATAAACATTTACTATTACAAAAGTTTAGGTATTTCGCCACTCACAATTTGAAGCTCAACCCAAGGTGGTATGGAACTCCTCTAAGGATCATTCATCTTCTTCTCTTAGTAAGGAAAATTAGGAAATATACTTGGAACCCTAAAAATGAATAGATGAAGAAATGAATAAGGAAAAGCTCTAATACTAATGTTTGCCCAAAAAAAGAGAAATTGAATTTCACCATTGACTCACTCTCTTTGTCGAACCCTAATCCACCACTTGTCATTGTTTCTTCTTCTTCTTTCGCTCTTTCTTTCTTTTCTTCTCCTTGCCAGTCCTAACTCAATATAAAGTAATTGTCTTGTAAAATTTTATTTTGCCCTCTAAAATCTCATACAATTTTTTTTACCCCCCGACACCTCCTCATTTTATTACAAGATGACCCTAATATTGTTATTCTTGTTCCACACAACCTTAAGATATCAAATCTTTCCAAATAGCACCCTAGCCTTTCACATCAGGAAATGAAATACACACCCCCTTTTTGTCAATCATGGAACACCCGTTCCTCTCTCTAGGCAAGTTGTTCCAAGCATGAACGACACTGTTCCAGCAAGTGTTCATTATTTTGCCTAAAGTATGGAAGCTTCAAAACAATCTAGAACGCCCATTCCACATCAAGGAACACCCATTCCTCTCTCCAGGCAAGCCATTCCATACGGAACGACCCCATTCTTATGCCCATTCCATATTTTGAAAAGTCAAAGACTTCCGAGAAAGTAGTCCCAACATGAAATGACCTCGTTCCTATGTTTGTTCCATCTTTTGGAAGTTTCCAGGCACAATTTGGAACGCTCATTCTACTTTAATGAACAATCGTTCATTCGAGCTGTTAAGCAAAATAAGGAATATGTATGACACTAGCTATTATCTTGGATTACAGTTCAACAAAGCCATCTAACTTGGTATTAATTTCATAGACCTATTTTCAACACATATAGAAGATCAACTAGGTCCCATGGATGAGTTTTCTTAAGGGCCTATAATTCCTTTGTTATAGCTTGATATCAATCAGGGCTAGTGTTGGCCTCACGATAAGGTTAAGGCTCATATAAGGGAAGAATAATAGAAAAGAAATCAAATCACGAAGCTTAACAAATGGTTTTATTACCTTGATGGAACGACTGAGAGAAGACTCACGCTTACAAAAGACGATGGACCAACAATCAGTAAAAATTCCTCAATAGGCATTGTAGAAGTGGTAGGACCATTTGTTTGAGTCTAAATAAAAAACTTGAATCAACATCATTTGGGAAGAAAGCAACTATATTGTTTGTTGAGCCTTCATATGTTTTGATGTGCCAAACCTAATCAAAAAGCTGGTTGATTATCTAACTTTATGAAAACGTATGATGAATGTCTTAACCCACAACAAAATGTAGATGTTCATGCAAGCTAGAACGATATCGTACCAGGTGATCGTGCATGCTCCTGCCCAAATGTGTCACTTTGACATTTCTGGCACGGCCAAGTAGCACGACCATCTCAATCAGAATTCAAAGTTATTCAAATCCAAATGTCTTCATGCTCTGACAATTTCTGAAGACCATTCTTGAAGACCAAGTTTAAGGAATAAGTAAAAATTTTGGAAAGACCATCTTGCACGACCATGTGTAGTCCACCATCGTTTCTCTCAAGAATGTCAATGTTCTAGGAAGCCATGCATGCTTCTAGAAGTTTCAAGGATTTTGAGGAGCCAATCGGCACGACCGTTGCACTGGTGGAATAACCATGCACAATCATGGAATGATCATTCTGCGAGGTGGAACGACCATTCCGAAAATCCTAATGCTGACTAAAACATTCATTGTGTAAGAAACGATCGTACGCTACGATGGTAAGACCCTGCCACTAGGTACTGTAGCTTTTCTGATGAGCATTAAATGCATTAACAAATCCTTTTCGTCTAAGGGACAAATAGGCTCACATTTATTACTTCTATTTGTGTTCATTTATTGCTTCTATTTGTGTTCATTTATTTCTTGTTGGTGAGTATTGTTTGAAAGTTATTAATTTCGCATTTATTTAGATCAACTCCTATTCAAACCCCCCCCCCCCCCCCCCCCCCCCCCCCCCCCCCCCCCCCCCCCCCTCCCCCCTCCCCCCCCCCCCCCCCCCCCCCCCCCCCCCCCCCCCCTCCCCCCCCCCCCCCCCC
>WYDK02075175.1:0-10148 GCA_009867345.2 Toxicodendron radicans | reverse complement strand
CTCATAATAAAATATGTGCGCACATTTCTTACTTATAAAATACCAAACTACATAAAATATTTACATAATCTTTACATCACTATATACAGAACAAAATGTCAAAAACTGTCAAAACTATCAACAGTGGCCAGCTAGACTCCCCGCCTGTCAACTCCCATCCGGTCGCTCATCACCTATTACCTGCAAAACATTTAAAACAACGGGGTGATCATTAATTTCTCAATAAGTAAATCACTCTAATGTACTTATGCTTTGCTTTCTTATCCCCGTTAATGAAATTTCCATTTCTTTATTTATATTCTTTCTTTCTTTCTTACAACCAATATATAACTCCATATACATGCAACTTCTCTACAGATATCGTATACAACATTATATGCATAAGTATGCATGTGAATTCTAGCAATGCATGATTTAATAACTCCTCCATGCATTGAATGGCTACATGAGCAAGGTAATATAAATATAAATTCTATTCTTTCTTATGCTCTTTCTTTTTTCATAATTCTTCCTTTTTCTTTCTTTCTTCTCTTCTTTCTTTCTTTCTTTCTCTTTCTATTGTCGATCGGACTAGGTCGATGTAAGGATTCGGAACCTTTGGCCATATGAGCAACGTACAGCTCTCATCCACATGCACCTCTAATGAGCTATACAATTTTAATTTCTTTCTTTAGTGCCATGGGCGTTCATGTGGGCTCTAGGTCATCACTCAACTAACGCAACGACACCCACAGGTTCCCTATCCCAAGAACCTTCTCTAAACATTCTTAACAATATAAGCAAGGTATAAGAATTTCATAATGCACATGAAAACATGCATTCTATTTTCTTTCTTTATTCTTATCAAGAATCCAATTCTATAAAACTTAGGTCTTATATGCATAATGAATATGGTTTGCAAGGTATGTATAAAACCATATTATTCCTCTATTCTTTCTTTCTAATTCTCAACCATAAAATATATGGCAATTTAGTATGGCATATAACAAATTCTATTATACTCCACTTCTCTTGTATCAAATATAAATGTCATGTATTAACTTATACTAAAACACTTAAACTAACACATTTCTAGGCCATAACTATTGCACATAAATTATGGCAAAGCATGCATGTAAGTGAATGTTACACAACCCATAATGATCTAAAATGCAACCATATCTTATACATATCTTTCTCATTTATTCTTTATGCAGGTTATGTGATGATTATGCCAATTCAATTCATTTCTCCACACCATGCACCAATTACACTTAACACGTGTTTTAATGCATAAATGTATTTCTTCATCAATATCATTCTTTCTCACATTTTCTCATCCATTCAACTAATCAAATGGCATTAGTACATCACATAATCATAAATCAACATTGTTTGTGTAGGTACCCTAGAGCCAATCAGTTTGTTGTAAATTGACTCTAAAAGTATCGTGTTTTCATTTACTCCAACTTATTAGAAATAGGAAATTCGGTACTTGACACGCAATCCTCATGGGAACGATACTTTACTTATCACTTTATTACTTTTTGCGACTAGTGCACTTGCTAAATATTGCGTGTGTAAAAAGAAGCAATCACTCTCCATATTAAGATTAATACATATATATCACTAATTACAACTCAAATAATCAATATCCAAAACATCTCTCACAACACAACTTAGGGTAAACTTTAATTCAACTTAAACATGATTTACTTACCTTGACTTTACACTACTTTCAAGCTATTCAACTCCCTTGATTCAATTTTACACTTCCTTCAATCTAAAACATCACAAAACATAGAGAAACAAGCATTAAAGTATGTAAAAACACATCAAAACCTTATATCTATGCCTTAGAAACATAAAAGATTGAAACCCTAATCAAAATCACCTTGATTTGCCTTGAAATCCTTTGAAATTGAAGTGAAAAATTGAGAGAAAATGAGAAGATTGAGTTGGCAATGGAGAGAAGAAGAAATGAGAGAATTCTAGAAATTTATTCCTTTTATAAAGATATTTTATAGCCATTTTCACATTTTACCCTTGAACTAGGTGAAATTTACAACTTTGCCACTTGTGCTTATACGCAAATGCCCTCACTGTAAACATATTCTTTACCTAAAAAGCTTTCATTTCATTCCCCACTTTTTCTTCTAATTCCTTGTGAAAAGACCATTTTACCCCTATTGAAGATTTAATAAAAATTCTTGCTATTTCTTTTAGGGTAATTTCAAAGGATTAATACTAAGGGTATGACAATGAAATATACAATTTTACATACCTTTTATCCTACTCGGTTGCTCTACAAAAAGCAATTTTTTAGATCAAAGAGTGGCTCTAATACATATTTGTTTGAAGAATTGTATGTTTCAATTCATTGATTTTACACTAACAGTTACATGTTTTATATAGGGAGAATACAATCTACTGAATCTCCTAATTATGTCAATTACAATATACAGACATAATTAGGACATTACAGGAATTCAAGAACATTATGAGTATCCTAAAACTGAGAAAGTAAAGAGATTCAGGAAATATTCAAGAAATATTCAGTAAACCTCAACATATTATAATGTACCAATATAGTTGGATCCAAATGGGGCCATTGAACAAGGTAAACCTCCATGAGCAACCTAACCAAAATGTTGGGACTAACACCATATAAATGTCATAATGCCCATGTGCCAACTCGATTTTTTCTTGTAAATTTTGAATTTTTAAAAATGGAAAAATTAAATTTAAAAGTTTCATTTTAGTTATTTTATATAATTATTTGTTATGGGGTAAAATTCAGTGTGATCGTTGATGATGCCACACGACCTCCCAAGTCGTGCCACCTGTCCGTTGGTGACCTCACTCAGTTCTCTTACAACCTATCGACTAATTGTTCTCCATTTACAGATCAAGTCAGCCAATGGCTTACACCTTTCTAGTGGGACCCGCAATCACTTCCTATAAATAGATGACTCCTTGTAGCGTTTTGGGGGATCCTAGAAGCTCTAAAATCAGTTCTCTCTCAAGAAAATTGACAAGACACTATGAACAGCTTTCTCTCTCTAGAACTGCTCTGTTCATGTAATCAGATTGTAATGATCTAAGCTTGTAATCTCCATAATTAATAAAAAACCCCACAGTAGATGTAGGAGTTCGCTATTCAGCCTCCGAACCATTATAAAAATACTTGTTTCATTTATTTTACAAGTCATCAATTAACAAACTAAAGAATCTGATCGTCCTCACTAGTAGTTAATTTAGAATCAATCTGAAACGATCAGGTCGCAACGGCCTGGTCGTAACTAGTTTGTTGGCGGCGCAAATTTACCAATCAACAATTTGACGCTAGAAGGAGGGTTGAATCCATTCTTGATTGTGATCATCACATCGCCCAGTTCGTAATCTATATTCATTCAACTTTGATCGAATGGCACCAAAAGTATCAAAGGAAGCGAGACACAAAAACCCTACGTCCCAGGTAGCAGAGGTTGTAGAAGGTAGCGAAATGAATGGCAGTCGCGACCTCGTCGGACTGACCTTCGACGTCTCCACCGCAACGACCCTAAACTTGGATCCAGCCTTGTTGCGGTACATGGATAAGAGCACAACACTCTCCAGACAATCACTCAATGTCTGGATAGAATTGATCAGCGACCAGATCCATTGATCCTCAATCAGATGGGTGTAGTGCAGGACCCAGACCTCAAGAGGCCCTACACCAGAAACGACCCACGAGGGCTCGATCTGGTAATCAACATACCCATAACCAATTTGCACTTAGGGGTCAGAGATCAAACCCAACAACCAGGCCGGATAACCACCAGTTCATCGACTCAGGGGTAGCACCATGAGATGATCAGATGAGGATCGGGTTAAAACTCAGCGGCCACGAATCGAGTATCACCAGGTTACCCATGTCCCTCACCAAGAAGTGAACTCACCAATAAGACTCACCCGCGAGGAGCCGTGGGGTAATGAGCAAAGGTGGCCACGAGGCCTTAGCAATACCCAACTCGCGTCTCCGGAAGTATTTGTTAGATCGGAGAACGGAACTATAAGGATCTGAGATAGCGAAAAGTGCGGATCCCCAACCACAACCGAGACCTCAACTACCTTATGATGCTCGTCGGATCGAAGAGTTACAGCGGGTCATCGACGACCTGAAAGGTCACCGCATAAGTGTTGGAGGCTCCGTCTCCAACCGAATTTCGGATGCCGGACATCAAGACCTTTCATGGCAACAATGATCCCCAGGATCACTTGTTCATCTTCAACGACCTCATGGAACTCCACAGGGTATCAAACTTAGCCAACTTTCAGTGCCTACTAGTCACTCTGGCGTCGTTGGCGAAGACATGGTTCAGATCATTGCCAGCTGGTATGGTCGATTCCTAGAATCGCATGAGGTCGCTGCTTTTGCAGCAATTCCAGGCAAACAAGCAGTTTTTGATTCCCTTGAGCTATCTGAGCAACATCCGGCAAGAAAAATGCTAGTCGTTGAAATCTTATTTGGAGCGGTTCCATACCGAACTCTGAAAAGTCACCAACGCACCTGAGGAAGCAGTTTGCACCCTAATAATGGCGGGATTGCAACCTCAGACAGAGTTCTGGAATAAGCTACAGAAGAAGGATAATGTCCCTCTCCCAAGATTTTACGAACTCGCGGAGAAATTTCTCAGGACCGAAAATTCAATCGTCGCGTTACCTCGCAACGATCATGGGGCTAGCACGAGTGCACCATAGCGAAGAGAATTCAGAGACAAGGTGTATGCTCATTTCAAGCCTTGAGATAATTGACGAAACGACCAACGTAACAATAGAGTTGGAGGGGGGAGGCCTCGTTTCGAGCCTGCAAAAAAAAACGCCTTTACAGTGAGCTTTCACTCTGCTGAATGCTAAGATCAATGAAGTGTTGAAGGTAGATAATGGGCTCCTACCGCTGCCTCAACCTTTGAAAGGGGATAGGGTGAACAGAAATGGCAGGAGATATTTCCGTTATCATAGGGAAGTGGGGTACCATACGGACGAATGCCACTCCCTACGAAATGCCATTGAAAACCTCATCCAGAGGGGACACCTGAAGAATTTCATAGATAATCCTGATCGTCGTCCAAAGGAGGAAGAGTGGAAGAATGACCCTCCCCCACATGTCCAGAGTCCAGATCCAGAGTCCAAGAGGGAGTGAATTCTATATGATCTTCGGCGGGCCTCATGTCACCGGAAGCTCTAGAAGGTGGCAGGATTGTTATGTGCGCGACACCAGGCAAGCCCCATCGATGGTGTTCCCGACAGAAAGACGCCCCGCCAAATTCCCAAGGTGATGCGAAGAAATTAGCTTCGACAACCAAGAAGTTGTTCGTTTACACAATCTCCATGATGATGAGCTAGTTGTGACAGCGCGCCTAAGCAACCGAAAGGTTCACCGAGTACTCATCGAGAACAGAAGTGTCGTGAACGTCCTTTTCTACGATTGCTTTGTGGGAATAAAGCTAAAAGATAGCGACTTGAAACCAATCAGCGAACCATTGTTCGGTTTCACCAGAGACTCCTTGATGCTAAAGGGCATCATCACACCACCAATAACCGTGGGGGATACCCCCTCGACAATCGAGGTCATTGTCTTTCTGGTCATGGATTGTCCGGCCTCTATGAATGTGATATTGGGGCGACCCCTGCTGAAGGCATTCACTTCAATCTACCACATGAAGATAAAGTTCCCCACCCCGGATGGTGTGGGCGAATCATGTGGATCGCAAGAGGAATCTCGACTCTGTAATAACAATACAGTCTGTTTGGCAGAAAAATTAAAAGCAAAAGTCACCATGGCCATTGACTTAACAAAGCCCCACCCAGGCCCAACAGACAACACGATTGACCCACGACTTCAAGAAGACTTATCGACCAACAGCCCAGTCGAGCAATTAGTCAAGGTCCAAGTCGACAACGACGAACCAACCCAAAAGCTGAAGATATGTAGCGGCACTGAGATCGTCAAACCATTAATTGTCTTCCTCCGAAAGAGCCAAGACGTGTTCGCCTGGACTCACGTTGATATGGTGGGAATTGACCCGAGCATTATATGTCATCATCTGAACATCGATCCGAACCATCACCTCATTCGCCAAAAGAGGAGGAAGATGGACCCAGAGAGGTACTTGGCATTGAAATCGGAGGTCGAGAAGCTGTTGTCAATAGATTTCATTCGAGAATCTCATTACCCATAATGGATAGCAAACCCGGTGTTAGTCCATAAGGCTAATGGAAAATGGCGCACATGCGTTGACTTTAGCGACCTCAACAAACCATGTCCGAATGATAGCTTCCCTCTGTCCATTATAGACCAGCTCGTTGATGGCACATCTTGGAACGAGCTGCTGAGTTTTATGGACGCATATTCTTGTTATAACCAGATCACCACGCACACCCATGATGAAGAGCACACGACCTTCACCACAGATCGCGACTTGTATTGCTACAAAGTCGTGTCTTTCAGTCTGAAAAACGTGGGAGCGACCTACCAACGGCTCGTCAACTGCATGTTTGTGGATTTGATCGGTAAGTCGATGGATGTTTATGTGGATGACATGCTTGTCAAGTCAAAGGTCGCGGCCAATCATATCCAACACTTTTGCGAAGCCTTCGATATCCTCAGAGAATACAAGATGAAGCTGAATCCCCTTAAATGTGCATTTGGGGTAGCATCCGAGAAATTCCTCGGCTTTATGGTGAACCAACGGGGGATCGAGATAAACCTGGAAAGGATCCAAGCCCTGCTAAACATGAAAAGCCCCAAGGATCATAAACAAGTGCAATGTTTAACAGTGAGGGTCGCAGAGCTTAGCCATTTCCTCTCGCGATCGATAGATTGTTGCCTACCGTTCTTCAACATCTTTAAAGGTAATAAGAAGTTCATTTGGGCCGCAGAGTGAGAGAAGGCTTTCTAAGAACTCAAAACCTATCTTGGAAACCCTCTGCTCCTGTCCAAACCAGGTACCCAAGAAGTTCTGATGTTGTACCTATCCGTTTCATCAAGCGCGATCAGCGTCACCCTTTTTCGCGAAGAGGGTCGCATCCAGTGGCCGATCTACTACATCAGTAAGCGACTAGTGGACATTGAGACTCGTTACCCAGAGATAGAACACTTGGTCTTAGCCCTCGTCATCGCGTCCTACAAATTGCGGCCGTATATTTATGGGCATACGATCAACGTGCTCACGAGCTATCCAATGAGGCAGATTTTGCAAAGGCCCGATGTCTCGGGAAGAATGATGCAATGGGTCATCGAACTGAGTCAGTTCGATATCCATTACTAGCCTCAAACTTCAATAAAGGGGTAGGTTTTTGTGGACTTTATCTCTGAATTCATGTCCCCACAGCACGAAGAAGATGAAAGCTCCCAAGTTGAACCCGTCACGAACAGACCCGACGATATATCTAAGAAGCTCAACGACTCCCTTACGTGGGAAATATTCATCGATGGGTTTCAAACACCAAGCGAGTTGGAGCAAACATACTCCTAATCAGTCCGAAAGCCACCCGACTCTACGGGGCCTTCAAGTTCGAATTCTAGGCCACAAATAACAAAGTAGAGTATGAGGCTCTATTCGTCGGCTTGCGAATAGCAAGAGAGATGGGTGCCAAATCACTGAATATTCATAGCGATTCTCAACTGATCGTGAATCCGATTGTCAATGATTACCAGGTGAAAGGGGACAAGATGATCACCTACTTAAAGAAACTCAAGTCAGAGCTTGCTACATTCAAGAACTTCGCAATCACCCAGATTCCGCGAGGCAAGAACTCCGTGGCCGATGCACTAGATAAGTTCGCTTCATCGTTGGAATCAGAGACTCCAGATTGTATCCCGGTCAAGGTCGTTTATGCTCCAAGTATCACCTCAACTAGTCAAGTCGTTATGAATATCAATCTCCAAAAGAATTGGATGACTCCAATCCCAGTTTACCTCAAAGAAGGGACGGTTCCCCATAATAAGAGGGAAGCAAAAGCCCTACAAACTAGAGCTTGTCGCTACACTCTGATCGGTGAGACTTTGTACAGAAAAGGCTTCAGGACTCCTTTGATGCGATGTGTGAACGATGATGAAACAAATTATATTATCCGTGAAATCCACGAAGGTATTTGTGGAAATCACTCCACAGGGGAATCCATGGCGAACAAGATCACCAGGCAAGGGTATTATTGGCCCACGATCTTGTCCGATTCGACAGGCTTCGTCAGAAAGTGCGACAAATGTCAGCGATTCGTGAACATCCCGCAAGGACCCCCACAACAGCTCACAACGATGCCAAGCCCATGGTCGTTTGCCATGTGGGGTATCGACCTGATTGGCCCCTATCAGCCGAGAAAGGAGGGGTCAAATATATTGTGGTCGTTGTCGACTATTTCACGAAGTGGGTAGAGGTGGAACCTCTCGCCACGATCACCATGAACAATATCAAGACATTTGTAATTATAATATCATTTTCCGATTCAGAATCCCTAACACAATAATTTCAGACAACAGCAAGCAATTCGACAATAATGACTTTAAAAAGTTATGTAGCAACCTGGGGGTCCAAAACAGGTTCGCCTCCGTCGCGCGACCTCAAGCCAACGGATGGGTTGAGACCATCAACAAAGTCATCAAGCGAACCTTGAGGACAAAGCTTGATCGCACCAAGGGAAATTGGTCCGACGAGCTCCCGGAAGTGCTCTAGTTGTCTCGATGACCTTGGGCACATACTTCGAGTGCCAATGCATAAAGAGATACCCATTCATCAATTTTGGAGTCAAAAGGTTTGCGCAGTGGCGCTGCGAGTCCGTAAGTTGGCCGAGCTTAATGATCGTCGAGCAATCAACATTCATCCGAAGAGCATCGGAGTGATTCTCTACAGTGGACACGATCAAACGGTCAAAAAATGTATACAATAAAATACTTACAAGGAACATCTGCAAACTCGCAAACGTCGTTGTAGTCGAAGAAAAAATACTTCGACACTTAATTGCCGGCATTGATAACCGCTCTGACGATCTTTGCTTTAATTGTTTTCTTCTGGGCAAGTAGAAAAAGCCATTATTCTTACTCTGCTTCATTGAGTACGGGATCGCAAACATCTCGGCCGTCAACGGACCGCAATTATGGACTCGGCAGGGGATGTAAGCCCCAACCATCAAACGATAAGCATTCGGGACGAGCTGGAAGGGGGCCAAACAGAAGTAATCTAGCACCGATTTGACAAATGGGTGAAGAGGCACGGTTATACCAGCCTTAAATATTTGTTAGCAGATGCGGCATGACTTGGAGGAGGATTCCTCATTGAATATTGCAGGTCGGGGTAGACCGGCACTTGTAGCGCATACTTCTTCTTGGCCGCAACGAGCTTGACCTAAGAGATCTTCGACGGTGCAAGTTGAATCTCATCGAACATTTCCTCGACCTCTACATCCATCTAAGCCTCCCTCGCTTGATCGTCAGCCATCACAACGATCTGGTATCTTTGTTCAAGAGCGTCCAGGTGATTGGGAGGAGGAACGATCTACAAAAGAGTAACAGTAAAGGGTGAGGGAGTTCGAAAGTCCACAAAATCAGGCTCAAAATTGACGGACTTCAAACTCAAAGAAGAGCTCGATGAGCTCGACGAACTCCTATTGAAAGTCGAATCTTTGAATTCCAAATTCGAATTCATGATCGCCTATGTGGCGGAAACACGAACAAAGACAAAAACCTAGTAAGTTCGCTACATTTGACGAGAAATAAACGAACTCAAATAGAAGATGAAAACACTAAAAAACAACCCCAAACACTAAAACACTCCAAACCAATACCCAATACCACTTCATCTTCCTAAGCACGAACCTCTCAATCACCCAAACAGCACAAGCAACCCCAAGGCGGCATTTTTATCGAAGAACAACAAAAGCAAAGAAAAAACTCAATGTAACAGTAGTAACGGAGGTTACCTGGAAGCGAAACGCGCTCGAACGAACAACAACGGCACATTAGAGAGCAAAAAAGAGTGATTGGAAGCTGAGAAAATGAGAGAATCCGAGGGAAAATCGAAGGAAATCGAGAGAGAAAGATGAGAGAATTCGGGGAAGAAAATGGCAAGAGTTTGGTCGAGAATGCAAAGTGTCTCTTTATTTTTCCCTCTCAATTTATATATGAAACC
>WYDK02075117.1:0-10151 GCA_009867345.2 Toxicodendron radicans | reverse complement strand
GACGGATTACATACGGATAAAAATCCGTTGTTAAAGTTAATTAACATTATGAAAACGATATTATTTGATAAATCCGTTGTTAAAGTTAATTAACATTATGAAAACGATATTATTTGATAAATCCGTCGTTAATCTGTTTCTAACTTAATATATGTGATTAATCTCTCTTTGAATGCGGGTGAAAACGATATCGTTTTGCCTATCCATCATAAATCTGTCGGTAAATTTAATATATCATTTTTATTGCCATCGAATTAACGACGAATTATTTGACAACAGATATTTTCCGAATCAAACCTGTCGTTAAATTTTTGGCCCATTATGCACGCTATAATTTAACGACAGATTAATGATCGTCGTTTTTGTCCGTTGCTAATCAGTCGTTAATCCGTCGGTAGTCGTCTTAGTTATTTTCTATTTTTGCTATTTACATTTATCCATCGGTAGTCTGTAGGAAATTACCAACGGAAATATATCCGTCGGGAATTTTTCGTCGGGAATTTCCGTCAGTAATTTACAATTTTCTTGTAGTGAACACTAAAGCACAACTTATTAAATAAATTAAATAACTCAACAACTCCCCGACAACGATTCCAAAAACTTGTTAGACAAAATAAAGTTCTAAATCCTCGCAAGTGCACGAGTCGCAATCGCAGTATAGTACATAAGCAAGGGTCGATCACACATAGAGTTAAGAGTATTAATTAATCTAATAACGTGCTACAAGTCAAAAACTGAGCTGAAATTAAAGAGAAACAAGAGAATTATAAGCAACGTAATAAAACCTAAATTAACATTAAAACACTGATTATCAAATAAACTGAAACAGAGACAAAATAAATGAAACACAGATGAGCAAATGACTAGTGCATTCAACTTCACCGTAATAATCTTACTCTATGTCGTTAACCTAACTAATGTTCCTCTCAATCCAAGTCTTAGGGTCGGTACCCACGCAAGTAAGGTATTACTATTGGCGTGCAGGTTTAACCTAGTATTTCTGTTAATCAAACTAGCTAGTGGTGCATAGCCTAGTCCAACTACAAAAACCCATTAAACATAAGAGTACCCAAACGTTCATAGACCAACGTACATCTATCGATGGCATCGTGTAGACGTAAATCATTCATCACAAGAGCATTTTGGGGTTAGTTAGTGGCGTATAGCCTAAACCCAAACTCAACAATCAATCAATTAAATATTAGAGACGGTCAAACATTAATAACAACTAAAGATAAAGAGAAATTCAAGGTTAGCTAGTGGCGTATAGCCTAACCAAGACTCATACAATCATTCATTCAAAAACTAAAGTTAATCAAACAATAATAGCAACCAATCAATTCAATAAACATAAGTGAAAGAAACTAAGATAATATTGGATTGATAAAACAAAAGATGGATTAAAACATAGAATATCAAATTAGGTTACATTGGATACATTAATCTCTAATTTAGTTACACATAGTAAAGAAAGCAAACCTCAACACCTTCGAATCTCCCAAAATCATGGGAATAAAAAGATTGAAGGTGAAGAACCCTAATCTTTCTCCCCCCAAACTTTATCCCTAAAATAAGAAAAGTATTGCCTTTATATAGTTTTTACATATGATGGCATTCTGGTTAATATTGGACCATGAATTAGGGTTGAAAAAGCTATATTTTTTTACTTTGAGTGAATGGTGTCACGACACGATTTTTGTTCCTCGACACAGTTTTGACAAAAACCCAACCATGTCGTGGCATGATTTTTATTGTGTTGTGGCGCGGTTTATCGTGCCTAATTGCACTTCTTACGCACTGACATAACTTTAGTATCACTTTTTAACCATCTTCCAGGTTAAACTGGATCACTAACAAAATATAAAAGTTATAGATTTGTCTCTTATATTTATAGAACAATAAAAATCAAGTCAATTGGAGTTGTATAGCTCAAGATACTCTGCCCATTGCAACCTTTCTATGCCAGGGCATGGTGCCGCAGCGCATGAATAGTTCCTATGGTTAACAAACTTAAAAAACTCATAACTTCTTCGTTTGAGCTCCAATTCTCGCACCATTTGTTCCTACACGATTCTGATTCTTTAATCTTCAACATGCATGCTTGAAATCCTCATTTTTTCAGCCTAAATACCTAAAAATTCACAAAACATACCCCTGATTCTAGATAACAAAAGAGATATAGAGAATTAAGTAAAATTACCAATGAAAACTAATGCCCACACAAAATATCCTAAAAATCACTAAGAATGAGTACACTTCCAAGCATTCATCAAGTTACGTTAGGTAGCGTCAAACCATATCAATATTCATACACAACGCTCTAGTGATCTCAAGTCAAAGGATCACATGCACCACCATTCGTTAGAGGATTTATTCCACAGACACTAGGGTTATCATTTATGTGGAATCCTTTGGTGGGTCAGTCTGGTGGACTTGCTCATAAAGCAAGCACACATGTATCACACCAGGTTATCACCAAATAACCTAACAAGTGAGATCAATCACTGTCTTTTGACAAGGTCGTTCAGCACGATGATAACCTTACCGTATTATTTGTGCCCTTAATTCAGAATAATACTAGGGCTACAGACACTTTTAGAATGGCCATCAGGTTCCTCATTATAAAAATTTTAAGCACTTGATACCTTCGTCATAACCACTCTACGGACATACATCATTTATACAATTGTATGTATGTAGGGTATGATATAGAAAAACCTTTTTATTATTAATATATTTTTACAAAGAGTCAATTACAATTGGATTGGCTCTAGGGCACCTACACTAGCAATCTCTCACTTGTACTAAAGTCAATCATTCATGTATTTAATACCAAATAATGCTAAGTGCCTATCATGCTTCTGTCGTGACAAAGCTTTCGTTAGTGGGTCTGCTATGTTGTCATCGGTAGGTACTCTCCTTATCTGCATTTAACCTCTTTTAGCAATCTCCTTATTAGGAGGTAACGCCTGAGTATATGTTTGGATCTCTGGTAAGACCGTGGTTCCTTAGCCTGAGCAATGGCACCATTGTTATCATAATAAAGCTCTATTGGATCAACCACGCTCGAAACTACTTCAAGTTCAATAAGAACTTCTTGATCTAAATTGCCTCCTTGATCGCATCGGACAATACAATATACCCGGATTATGTTGTAAAATCGGCTCTTGTATTTTGCTTGGAGCTCTTCCAACTCACTACAGCACCATTGAGACAGAACAAGTACCTTGATTGTGATTTTGAAGCATCCTTATTAGTTTGGGAACTAGCATCACTATATCCTCTGATAGTGAGCTTTTCCTCTCCTCCATGAACAAAAAATGCATTCTTGGTCCTCTTCAAGTACTTAAGAATGTTCTTAACTACTATCCAGTGTCTTTCACCTGGATCCGATTGATATCTAGTACAAATGCTCAATGCACATGAGACATCAATCCGAGTACATAGCATGGCGTACATGATAGATCCAATTGCTGATGCATATGGGATTCTACTCATCTTTTATCTCTCTTCTTGGGTTTTAGGACACATATCCTTAGAGATATATACACCATGCGACGTCAGAAGGAATCTTTTCTTGGATTCTTCCATATTGAATCTCTTCAGTACCTTGTCGATATATGTACTCTAGCTTAGGCCCAACAGCCTATTCGATCTATTGCAGTAGATCTTAATTCCGAGGATATAGGTTGTTTCCCCTAAGTCCTTCATGGAAGAGCATTTGGATAACCAAGTCTTTACCGACTGCAAGTTCTGTATGTCATTCGCAATGAGTAGTTTGTGATCGACATACAACACTAGAAATACTATTGCGCTCTCATAATCTTCTTGTATACACAGGGTTCATCTTTTTTTTTTGATAAATCTGAGCTCCCTGACGGCTTCATGAAAACAAATATTCCAGCTCCTTGAAGCTTGCTTGAGTCCATAAATAGATCTCTGTAGCTTGCATACCTTCTCCGCTTGTCCATCAAGAACGAAACCATCGGGTTGTGCCATATACACATCCTCTACAAGGTTTCCATCCAAGAAAGCTATTTTGACATCCATTTGCCAAATATCATAATCATGGTATGCTGCTATATCAAGCATAATCCGGATAGACTTCAGCATCGCAATTGGCGAAAAGGTTTCATCATAGTCAATGTCATGTCTTTGTCTAAAACCTTTGGCAACCAGTCGTGCATTATAGGTTTGCACATTACTGTCCATGTCAGTCTTCTTCTTGAAGACCGGTTCCCTCGGGTGGATCCACTAAAGTCCATACTTGATTCTGGTACAGGGAGTGCACATTAGATTTCATGGTCCCAAGCCATTTACCAAAATCTGGAACCGATATTGCTTCATTGTAAGTTGTGGGTTCATTGTCTTCATAGACTAATACGAGAAACCCATATCTCTCGGGCTCGCGACGTATTCTTCCTGACCTACGCAATCCCTGTGATACCTAAGGTGGTTCACTTTGTTCCACTACTTGTGGAGTAACCTCCTAATGATGTTCAACGACTTCAGGTGGCACATCATCCCATCCAAAATCTATCGTATTTTGTGGAATCAGAACTTCATCAAGTTCTACCTTCCTCTCACTATCTCTTTTAAGAAGAAACTTCTTCTCTAGGAAAACTCCAGTGCGAGCAACAACACCTTTTGCTCATTTGGGTGGTAGAAGTAGTAACCTTTAGTTTCCTTAGGATACCCCACAAAGATACACCATCAAATTTTGAGGCAAGCTTATTCTAAGTCAATTTCTTGACATAAGCTTCGCAACCCCAAACTCTCAAATAAGACAATATGGGTTTGAACTCATTCCATAATTCATATGGCGTCTTATCTACATATTTTGATAGCACGCGATTCAGTGTGTGAGTCGCAGCTTCTAGGGCATATCCCCAAAATGATGTGGTTAAATTATTAAAACTCATCATACATTGAACCATATCAAGCAAAGTTCGATTTCTCCTTTCTGATACACCATTGTACTGTGGTGTATATGGTGGAGTGAGTTGACATACTATCCCAAATTCTTTCAGGTATTCTCCAAACTCTGAACTTAAACATTCTCCTCCTCAATCAAAATGAAGAACCTTAATGTCACACCCCATTTCGGGAAATCCTGGCCCCACCGGGTCCGCAACCTCCCAGGGACTCGGATCCCCGAAATGAGGGTGAAAATTTTTAGAAAACGATTTGTAGAAATCAAAATATTATTTCTTATGAAACAATTTACATAAAAAGATGTATCATAGTGCAACTACCATGTACACACATCATGTCACTGATCATGCATCTAGGGCTGACTAAATGATGTAGCACGCTCCTCACGTATCATGTATGCAAACCTGAGGGGAAATTATTAAAACAATGCGCGAGAAAGCTCAATAAGCGAATCACTTCATTTATAAACAAAATGTATTACCACCTTAACCTGCATGGGGAAACACTTATACAATTCCTATATATAATTTCCTGATACGACAAATCCTCCATCCATATTCATTCACACCTAACAAGGAAAACCACACCCTTATAACATTTCCCAATACCTATGGATCATCGTATTTCTTCATGAAAATTGATACACTCATTATTTAAATTGAGCAGGCCTTTCCCGACACGAAAACCCACTATTACTGATACCAGCACCATCAGGTGTCCACAATTTTCACCAACCTATATCCATTGGATATCTATAGTGATGAATAAATGAGTTTAATTGGACAATTACAAGTCAAAACCCCCCAAAATGGAAATATTGAATGAATTGATAGGAAATTGAGAGACATTGCTATCTCTTTCCCTTCTAAGAAAAAGACATCCTATGGAAAATGTAATTTCCATTATTATTACCCGGCCAATGGTCAAGTTCATCTAATTAGTTCAAGTTCTACTAAAGTACTATTATTTAAAGTTTAACTAATTAACTATATCAGTCTTCATAGTAACATGACTTTACTTGTTAGACGATTTTTTTTAGTTGAATACATCCATACTCTAAGCACAAACAATAAACTATATATTATACTTGATCTCGATTACTTAATAAAGAGTCAACTTCCGAGGTTGTAAAACAAAAATATTGCTCATCGTTTATTTACTGTGTAAATCAGTGATTCAACCATTTTAGTCTTGAAACTCGGGTTTATATAATAAGTATTGGCTTGGGCCAGCTCTTTTATAGGAAGGCAAACAAGATAAGGCAGACTTTAAAAAATTTAATCACCAACCAAAGGTATCAATCTTCACCAACTATTGTTTTGTATTATATAATGTAGGAGTTGATTTTGTGAGTGTTGGCTAAGTCATTCGCATCTCTTAAATAAACCAGGTCTCTTAAATAAACCAGTAAAGAAAATTATTGACCAATATATCTTTTGGACTTGCATGCATCAAACTACACACCCAAGAAACCAAATTTCCAACACCAAGAATAAAACAAAACAACCAATACCCAGAAGGCAAAATTCAAAATATAAACTACCCAGAAGTCATAAAAGGCACATGAAAGAGCTAAGATCACCATGAAACATGTAAAAAGAAGTTTTATCAAACCTTATACGTTGAGGGTGTTCCTGTTTGATAAATGAACAATGACAATTCTTGGAGTTTCCAGGAATTAAAATAGCCAGAGTTTCTTGGGATTTTTACGGAGGTGCTGTGATTCTTGTGATGGTTCTGTAAACAAAAAGAATAGGTGTTGAGATGTTAGCAAAATGCAAAATTTATAATCTAAACACCTAGACACAAGAATAAACACATAAAATTAGTAAATAAATTGCTAATACCTACCCCCAAACACAAGAACACTTCAACTTTTGGTTAGGTTAATCAATTGGTAATGTCATTCGTTCTTTTCAAAGATTATTGGCGTTTTCGTTCGTTCAACAAGAGATGATTTTGGATTGGATTATATTTGGAGAACATTGACAAGACTTGAGAAGAGTACGTCAAAATTCCATTGAAACCCTAAATCCTAATCGCGACGATAAGAAGATTTTTTGAGAATCAAGGTTTGATTAGCACAGATTCGGGAGGAAAATGTAGCGTTTGAAAGCTTTGATTGAAAGGAAGACGAGAATCGATGCTTCTGTTGCAATGGGAAATGGGTTGGAACTTTTTGTGTCTTTGTGAAGAATGGGTGGGAACTTTTCATTTCTTTGCGAAAAAAGGGTGGGAAGCAGCGTTTAGTGAAATGCGTGTTTGGTTTTTAATTTTTTTTTTTAACTTAAGCCTTGATAGTTAAAAACTGTCAAGGATAAAGACTACGACTGTGAAGAAAAATATCAACTCCTTCACAGTTAAAACCTATCAAGGATAAGGATAACAAATGTCAAGAAAAGAAATCGTCAAATTTATTTTTAACCAACTCCTTGACAGTTAATAACTGTAAAAAATTAACCACAACTGTCAAGGAATATATATAACTCTTGACAGTTTAGAAACTGTCAAGAATTAAAATTATTGACAGTTTTCAAGAACTATCAACTCATTCTATCAAGAATGATTTTTTTTTCTAGTAGTGGTAATTGGGTGATTTTGGATTAGAGATAAATTAAATAATTAAAGTAGATGATGTGTCAAACAAGCAAAGTAGCCGCATTAATTATTTATTTTATTTCTATTTTAAAATCACCCAATTATATTTGGGTAATGCTACACATACATCATTTTCATTTATCATTTTTGCATACATCATTATGTGACAAAAAATGATTGGTGGAAGTTTACTTTTTAATTTAAAATCAACCAATCATCTTTTGCCACATAAGGATGTATGCAAAAATGATGTATGTGTAGTATTATTGATTATATTTAGACACATCAGTTTGTATGGGTGAGTTTGTATGAAAAGTTTGTATTTGTATATTATTTATTAAATAAAAAGTAATACTACACATACAACATTTTTATACAACATGATGTGGCAAAATATAATTGAATGATCTTAAATTAAAAATAAAATTTCATCCAATCATCTTTTGTCACATCATGTTGTATGAGAGATGTTGTATATGTAGTATTACTCTTAAATAAATAGGCCCTCTTCCCCGTCATTGATGAGAGTAAAGTCTAATTGTTCAATGAGTAATGTTAGATGTACAAAGAAATCTTATAAAGATTTATATACAAGTGACGTGGCAAGAAATGAATGGAACAGTAAATATGATCAATTTGACTTTTTGTATTCATTTTTCCATTCACTTTCTGCCAATGTTATGAAACCCGAACTGGACCGGTCGATTCAACTAGGGACCGACCATGACTCCAGTCTGATTCACTATATAAACCGGTAATCACTTTAAAACCGCTGCAAACTAGTGACCGATGGAATAGTGTCAAACTGTCGGTCCGACCGAGCGACTCGAGGCTTAAATTGGTCCACTAATTAGGAGTTACTATATCCCTAAAATAAATCAATTCCCAAATTTGCATCTTCATTTCATTTCAATTGGGCTTCATTCTTCACTGATTTCGCTCCTTACATCCTTCAAATTCCATCTCAAAATTGCATCTTCAATCTTCTTCATCTTCTTCACTCTAAAGTCTAAAGAAGATCGAAATCGAATCTTCTTCATCTTCTTCAACTTCAATGGGGAGCAAAACTCAGAAACTGTACTTCTTCATTTTCTTCATTGATTTTGCAGGTTTATTCTCTTTTCCTTCAACTAAAATGCTTTTTACTTTACTCTTTATCTTGAAGTTTGACTTATTATGAATATAAATGTGATAGAGATTATAGATTCAGTGAGGATCTAAAGTTACAAGGCGAGTTTAATTCCCAGGAAAAAGCATCGATCGATCAACCAATTTGGTATGATCATTTATGATCTTTAAACTTTGATATAATAATTTAATTTAATTCACCCAAGGTTATCTTCTGCTTTTAGCTAAGGCTTGTTTTTAGTTGTTTCATTTGTTGTTATTTACTTGCAAGACTGATTGAGGATATATTCGATTACAAATTACAAAAGCAGGTGAAGAGATTTTGCAAATATCTAAAGATCTGAAGTTACAAGGTTAGATGAATTTTGTTTTGTTCGAGCAAAAAGTCAATCATATTTTTTCCCATCTGAGTTAGGCCTTATTTCCTACGGTCACAAAAAACAAACACTAACATCATAAAGGGCTTCTATGTTTAAGCTAACAATTGAGATTTTGAAACTTATATTAAGAGTAATTAAATTAAGAGTTAAGAAGAGTTTTTGTGAAAGTGTCATATCTTAGGCCTTGGCTCTGGAAATTTTGGTGTGACCATTTTCTTGGAGATTATGGTTTTTTTTGCGTAGCTTTAACTACTTTGATCATGGATTCGTTGTGTGATGTTAAAAGGGTTCTTAAAAATCAAAACATGTCTATTTTCAAGGGTATATAAGTATTGTGTTTTGATAATTGTTGAGGATGAAAAGTTTTGGCAATTTATTGTGATAGTGTTACTGTTACCGCAAACTTTTCTTAAATAATGGGTTCTTAAATTGTCATTTGAATTGGGAGAGGTATAGTTGTTGACCTAGGGTATTACAAACTTAGATTATGAATTTAGGTTTAATTATGTCGATTCCACCAACCTTGATCTATATCATTTTCTCTTTACTAGCTTGACCGTATTTATTTAGGTTGTTTTCAAATTTTTAAGCAACTTGGTAGCTATTTTAAATTAAATTAGTTTAAAATCAGAAGTTTTAACTTATGATTTTCATTTTTTGTTGAAATATTTGTAGATGATATCAGTCAAATGATGGTGTTGGTGTGTGAAGTTCAATTAAGAAAGAATTGGACATTGCACAAAGAAAAAACACTTGGGAGTAAATGATTTTGTTATTAATTATTATGTGGCTTTCTTTGTGAATTTTGTTATGGAATTTGTAATAAGTTGAAAGCTGCATGATATTTTGGGATTGTTATTGAATTTGTAATTTTTTAGGTTTTTCAATTTTTTGTCATCATGTTGACGTTAGCGTGATGATGTCACCAGTTCGACCTATTGGTTGGATCAGTTCAACCGCTCGGCCTAGGACCCAGCCGCCTGACCGGGTCACTGTCCGTGCCGGGTTTCAAAACATTGTTTCTGTGACACCTCGTGTCACGGAGTATTTATTTAAAGTTAATTAAATTGCTTTTGGGGTGTAAACTGCAGGAAATGGAAAGCATGGGGG
>WYDK02075090.1:0-10154 GCA_009867345.2 Toxicodendron radicans | reverse complement strand
TTAATAAACCTCTACTTATTTTTCAATGAATCGCAACCAGATTCCTCCTTGAGGCTTCAATACAGACCGACTCAAGCTCTTTAGCTACTTTCACGAAGAGTATCACGACATGACCAAACTCATCACCCTTTCAAACTTGATCACGTACAGATTCTGGCCATCAACTGCTAAATTCACCATTGTCTTCACCCTAATTCCGAAAAGAAAGAAAGGTTAACACATCTCTTTAATCTTTATTGAGAAATTTTAACATTATTGCACGTTGACTTAAACTGTTTGTAGGAATGAAATTCACGAAGAGCCCGAGCGGGTACACCAAGAAGTAGTCCAAAAAGCAGGACGAGTCTTCTAGGCAAGCGGTCAAAATCAACCCTAAGCCATACCATCATCTTCTACTGTTGTCGAGCCAAATACAACCGGCCCTAGGCATAATCGGGAACCAAAACATCCGGGTTTGAGCTCTCAAGAGGTCTGAGCTCAAAGAAACTAGCGAGGGAGCAAACAGATCGCCCCCAGTAGATGCTACGATCGTGCTGAAAAGTGACTCGGGAGAAACTCGCTCCGAGTGGAGCTCAAAGAAAACTGTGGAGGGACCAAGCATACTGAAAAATGATCCCACAAAAGGAAAAGGCCCAAAGGTCCCAAGTACAGGGGAAAAAGAGGTTGACTCGGCGAGTTTGCCAAAAAGCTAGGGCAACGTCGAGGAAGATAATGAAATGGAGGCTCAGATCCTCCAGTTGCCTGAAAAGAATTCCACAGGGGCATTTGTGGTCGTGGACTCTGTTACTGAGAAGTTTTTCCAGGATTTCAAGGTATTGCCTACTCATAGGCACCTAGGTAGTGCAGCGAGGTCATTAACTAGGGTAATTTTTTACTCGCCCCCGCTATTTATTTTCCCTCTTTCTTTTTTCTGCTTGCTTACTTTTTTTCTCCCCTTGCTTTAGTCGTGCACTATGGTATAACAAGTCTACCAAGACATCTATGATGCCTTGGAAAACATGAACAAGGTTATTGACTTCCCTGTAGCCATAAAAGACAAAGTAGTGGAGAAAGCTCACTCTTTGCACAAAGAGGTCAAAGCTCTGAAGGGCGATCTGGCAGGGAACAATACAGCTTAAGATAATATTTCCATAAAGGAGAAGGAGTTTGCTGATACGCTCTCTCAATAAGATAGATCCAAAAACGAGTTGGCTTCTGAGCGGGATCAACTGAGCGAGGCCAATAGAAACTTGCCACTGAATTGTCCACTGCTCAAACCCAAATAGCAGATTTGTCAAAGAAACTGTCACAGAATGAGATGCAACTAACAAATGCGCGAGAAGACATTGATAAGGCGAAAGTTGAGACCGTCATGCTGAAGGGCGATCTCAAACAGACGAAGAAGGATGGTGAGATCAAGGCTAGGGAGCTCTCAGTTAATTGAGTCACCCTCATGTGGAAGAACCCCAATTGAGACTTTTTCCTTTCTTCCTGACAAGTATCGAACTAAAATGTTAAAGCTCCAAACCAAGGCTTCTGGAAGAGTGTTTGTTTATCCCAGGAGTTCTAAGTCCGACACTGAAAGTGACAGCACAAGCGATGAAGATGAAGAACAAGAGCTCGCGGGCGAGCAAATGAAAAATGTAGACACGGCGGAACAAACAACTACTTTTGAGCCCGCTATTAATCCTGACACCACCATTCCACTTGCTAAGTGGTTATCTATTTATTTTGTATTTCTTGCTTTGTAATAAACAACTCTATATATGAAATTGATCCTTCTTTATTTCAAACTTTTGCATTTTCTTTAACGAAGTCGGACTCATTTTTTCTTGGATTTACTCTTGAGTTTCACATTTTCCCTGATTTTCCCAAAAATTTTCCAAGTAGCAAAGGGATCCTTTAACTTGCAATGACTTTGAGTTTGGGTCAAATGTCCACCTCAAGTCTTGATCGCTGACGTTTATTTGATTTTCGCTCAGCGTGCTTTTCTCAATTCATAATTCGAGATGCTAATCGTCTGGTCATAGGCTTCAAACCATTGTGCTCTACTTTGAGCGTAGTTACAATATGTTCACTTGTCGGGCTTCTAACTTCAAATTTAAAGCAAAAATTTTACAATTATAACTTGGTACAATTTCATCACATATGTCAAGCTAATGAATAATACACTTTATTGAAATAAGAAAATTGACAATTGTTTAAGTACAAGAAATAAAATTACATTGAGCCCGACTTATTGATAACACCTACGAACATGCTCAGCGTTCCACGCAAGCAAGACCGTTGTTCCATTTAAGTATTCAGATGGAAAGTTTCAGGTGCGACCTTTTCTGAAAATTTAAAGGGACCTTCCTACTTTGACCCAAGTACCCCTCAGCTCGCCTCTTTCGTAGTGGGCACGATCTTTCTTAGAATGAGATCCTCCTTCTCAAAATCGCAGTTCCTCAATTTTGAGTTAAAATATCTTTTAGTTCTCTGTTGATATGAAGCGATCCTCAACTAGGTTTTAGCTCGATGCTCAGGTCTAGCTTCAACCTCATTAAAGATTTATTCAGATCTTCATCAAAAACTTCTCACCGGAATTTTTTACTCCGACCTCGACTGGTGCCATTACTTCGCACTCATAGGCAAGTGAGAATAGGGTCTCGCCTGTCGAGCTTCTAGTCGTGGTTCTATACGACACTACAATTTCGCCCATCTTCCTTTCAGGGCGTTGAACTTCTTCTTCAGAGTATGCTTAATCACCTCATTCACCGCTTCGACTTGTCCATTGGCTTGAGGTCGATATACTGCTGAAAAACTCTTTTTAAAACCGAGCCCTTCACAAAAAAATTTGAAATCTTCGCTATCGAAATGTTTTCCATTATCAATAATAATAATAGTATGTGGAAGCCTGAATCTGCAAATGATATTCTTATACATGAATTCCTTCATTTTGTTTGACGTTACGATTGCTAAGGGTCGACATCTACCCACTTGGTGAAATAATCAACCGCAACTACAGCGAACTTGACTTCACCCTTTCCTTGAGGCAACGGGCCTATTAAGTCAATCCCTCAAACTACAAAAGGTCATGGGCTAGTCAAGGTTTTAAGTTCTTGAGGTGAAGCTCGGGCAATATCGTCGAACCTCTAACACTTGTCACATTTTCGAAAAAATTTAGTGGCATCGTTATAAATTGTTGGCCAATAATACACCTGGCAGAGTAACTTGTACTCTAAAGAGCGCTCTCTAGAGTAATTTTCACAGGTCCTCTCATGGATGTCTTGGAGGATATAGACTGCCTCATCTTTAATCACACACCTAAATAGCGAAGTGTTATAACCTCATTTGTAAAGCCTCTCATTAATCAGGGTGTAAGGAGTTGATTTTGCTCGAAGAGTCTTCGCATCACTCTTATCCTCTGGCACTTCCCTATCTTTCAAATAAGCTATTATGGGATCCATCCAACTATACGGTCGGTCTGTCGCCATTACTACTTCTTTTAGAGGGCTTATACTTGGTTTCTGAAGGAACCTAATTGAGGATTGAGTCTACAGCTTCTTTACTCGTTACTGAGGCCAGGCGAGCTAAAGCGTCAGTGACTGAATTTTGCTTGCTTGGAATCTACTGCACACTGTAGCTTTTAAAATACTTAAGCTCAGATTTCACTTTTCGAAGATACGACACCATCCTGTCTTCTTTAGCTTGATACTCTTAAAAAATCTGATAGACTATGAGCTAGGAATCACTAAAAATTTTGATTGATTTTGTCCCTATTTCTTTGGCTAGACAGATCCCGATAATATGGCTTCATACTCCGCTTCGTTGTTTGAGGCAGAAACCAAAATGATTTTCCTTCGAGACTTTCGAGCAACATTCCTGCCTCAGCTCCGCTCTCATTAGGCGAGCCATCTACATATAGAATTCATTGCCACAATGTTTCAATCTTCCCTGCTTTATGAGGCAATGCCAACCACACTGCTCGTCAGTGAGTTCTTGCCTTTAATCGTCGTTCTCGGGAGATATTTAATGTTATGCTTACTCAACTTCAAAGCCCACTGAATCAACCTACCCGACGCTTCGAACTTTTGCAACACTTTCCTGAGGGGAAAATTTGTTAGAACGTGAATATTGTGCCCTTGGAAATAAGGGTGCAACTTTCTTAAAGCTATGAGCATGGCAAAAACCAGCTTCTCCATTTCTGGATACCTCGTCTCAGCATCGACCAGCCTCCTACTTATGTAATAAATCGACCATTGAATCCTCGCCTCTTTTCGTATCAACGCCGCGCTAACGGTGAATAGTGACAAAGATAAGTAAAGTAAAAAAGGCTCACCCAGTCACCCAGGATGGGCTTCGACAACAAAATGGGTTGCCCGAGGTGCTTCTTCAACTTCTAGAAAGCCTTTTCACATTCTTCGGTCTATGAGAACTTCTTGTTGCCTTTGAGAGTTTCAAAAAATGGCAAGCACATGTCCGTCGCTTTAGAAACAAATCGACTGAGGGCGGCTACCTACCCCGTTAAACTCTAGACTTGCTTCATTTTAGTCGGGCTTTGCATATTTAGTAGGATTGAATTTTGTCAGGGTTTGCCTCGACACCTAGCTAGTTCACCATAAACCCCAAGAATTTTCCCAAGCTTACACCAAAGGCGCACTTCAAAGGATTAAGTCGTATCTGATACCTCTTCAGAATTTCGAACATCGCACTTAAATGCTCAATGTGCTCTTCTGCAACCTTTGATTTGATGAGCATGTCATCAAAATACACCTCCATAGTTTTTCCGATATGCTCAATAAATATTTTATTCACCAAACACCGGTAGGTTGCCCTAGCGTTCTTTAATCCGAATGACATTACCCTGTAATAATAAATACCATGGCCAATTATAAAAAATGTGTTTTCTTCGTCGGGCTGGTATATCAGGATTTGGTTGTGTCCCGAGTATGCATCCATAAAGCTCAATAGTGTGTGCCCTGCTATTGCATATACGAGTTTATCTATCCAAGGTAGCGGAAAATTGTCTTTCGGACAAGCCTTGCTTAAATAAGTCAAGTCAATGCAGTCCGCCAATTAACATTCGACTTCTTTACTAGGATCGGGTTAGTGAGCATATCTAGGTACTTTACTTCTCGAATGAAATTCATATTGAGCAGTTAATCAACCCATCTTTGAGTGCTTGAGATCGCTCAGAATCCATTGACCTTATTTTTTGCCTTATCGGTCTGGCTTCAAGGTCGATATTTAACCTGTGACTTATCACTTTAGGGTTGATCCCCACTATGTTCGCATGTACCCAAGCGAACACATCCAGGTTACTCTTCAAGAATCGGACCAATTTCTCTAATAGCTAGCTGCTCAAGCTACTCTAGATTCTCAAGACTCGAGTTGAATCTTCTTCACTTATGGGGACTTCCCATAGTTCTTCAATGGGCCCCACTGTAGGGTCTTCCTTATGTATGCGAGGATTAATCGTACCCTCAATCAGCCTGTGGTGCTGGCTAGTTATAGTGATTACTATTGTTCTTTGATGCGGCAATTTAATTGTAGTTGTCATTGCGTTGTTATAGCATTCTTTGCCTTCATTGGGCGAGCTTCTGACCACTCTGATTCCATTCGGAGCTGGGAATTTTATAGCTCAGCAGCAAATTGAATCAACAACATCTAGATCATTCAAAAATGGCCTTCGCAAGACAACATTATAGCTCATTAGGCAATTAACCACTAAAAACTCGGCCATCAGTGTCATGGTACGATTTTCTTCACCCATGATTATCGGCAGCTCGATCGTCTCCTAGGAGAGTAGGATATCCTTAGTGAAACCATAAATAGGAATCGAGCATGGTTTCAAGTTTCGCTCGGTGAAACTTATCTCACGGAAAACACCGAGGAAAAGAATGTTGACATCGCTTCCATTATCAACCATCAAAAGCAACACTTTGCAGTTCCCGATGATTGCACTAATGACTATAGCGTCTTGAGTCTGTCGAGGATACTGCTGGCCTTCCTCTTTCGTGAAGCCTATCACTTCACTTTCTGATTTAGGCCTTTTTTGCGGCCTTGTTTCCAAAGTCATAACCTTTAAAACTAAATATGTTCTAGCCTCACGAGCATACCTGTCACGATTATGCCTTGAATTTTTTTATACAGTTGGGCCCGCCATAAATCATCTTTACCATGTGACCACCTGGTGGTAGGGTCTAGGGCTTGTCTTGGTCATCTCATTTTTCGCGAGCTTGATCATTCCCTACAAACTCTTTCAAATGCCTCATCCTTATTAGGCCTTTAATTGTGTCCTTCAGAGTTCGACATTCATCTGTATTATGCCTGATATCCCTGTGAAACCAGCAATACTTTTTTGTGTCCCTTCAGAATGGCAACCCTCTCATCCTCTTTGGGGGAGGAAGTTTCTTAAGCTCGTTGGAAACCTCATATATTTTCTACAGAGAGAAAACTAGAGGAGTGTACTCTACAAAGCGAGTAAAGAGTTTTCTCTCTGTTGAAATTGGGTATGGGTTTCTTTTGGAAAAGGAACGATCTCCCCGATTTTGACCTCTTCTCTTGTTCATTGAGTGATCATATCACTACTCGAAGACACTTCTCTAAGGGCCCCCTACCAAGGCCTCTAGCGAGCTTTTGACTCACTAGTGTTTAGCAGCCATTTGAAAAAACCGGACCAAACTCACATGGTCCTCCCTCTCTAACTCTTTCCATAACTTAGTTTGCGGCATGATTCTGACAATCAACAATATCCAGATAGATTCCTCAGGTGCATTTGCAACATTTGTTTGCTCACTATGGAACCTCATCAAATATGAGGTTAAAGATTCGCCTTTCTCCTTGCGAACATTACTCAGATAACTGAGCGGCATTGCAAACTGTAGTCTCGGCTAAAACTATTCGAGAATAAGCCAGGAATTGAGCTCATCTTTAGTCTTTTATACCATCTCTTGGCATCTCCTACCAAGGTTACGGTGAAACAATGACACTTTGCCAAATTGGAAACCTGATTCAATTCTGTCAGATCATTGAATGCATTCAGGTGGTCTTTTGGTTCTCCACTGCCGTCGAACTTAATCTCTGGCGTTTTGAACCTATAGGGAACTGGTGCTTGAAGGATTTTTTCTGAGATGGAGAATTGAGTATTGCTTTCGCCTGAGTCTCCTAGTAGGCTCTAAGATCATCTAGCATTTTCTGCATTTGATCTAACTCGTTTCCCATATGATTGTGTACCCAGTCTCTATTAGCCCTCTGCTCAATCAAATGCGACCTGAGGTCGACTGTCAGCACAAGTGGGTTGTACGAGCATGTACGCGATGTGGTAGCATGGTGACTGAGATAGTAAGTACCGTCGTACTCACTTTTATGTTCGCGATGTCGATTAGAATCGAGACATCGATTATTATTGTTGTTGCCAGACTAATAGGCTTGTCTTGAGCATGGGTTAAATCGACACGTGTATTCGAAGCATCTCGCTGCTTTGGGCAAGTATTCTCGAACAACTCCTTTTCACCTATTACTTGTTTCCCAAGTCACCTTCCTGGGTTTGCAGAATTGCAAGGTGCCTGATTTCTAGCAAAGCAAGTGGGTAAGAGTGCGCCCCTAGTTGCGGACAAACCAGAACGACCGGTCTACGGATTGTTTCCTTTAGTCGGGGTAAGTTCTATGAAAACTAGCCTATCGAGGTCGCTATCTTAGGCTATTCTCATGCATGTCATATCTTGTTGCATAATCAATTAGCGACTTAATCATTTCAAACAACTGACCGTTTTCTGGTTATAAGTTCCAGCCTCATGAGTATCGACGCCTTGTTGGGGATACACCGACGGAAGGCAACTATGGCCCTGTTGGACGGCATCAGCATTTTTGCGGTCCTCAGTGACGGTTTTGGATGTTTTGGTATGAGCCATTTAGCTTGTTTGGTGAATGAAAAACAAACATTTATTGTAGGACAAAGGTTCAGGCCCTCCTTCTACCGCCAAAATGTTGATAAAGAAAAATACACCAACCAGAGAGATTCGATTGACCTTGACAGAATCAGAACGGATGTGGGCGTGATTCTAAATAATCAGCAAAGATGGAATAAAAAATGACACAAATGCGCAAGAACAAATTTTAAAGTGGTTCGGCTTATAATTTGAATGCCTACGTCTATTGTATTTTTGTTCAATCGTTTTTTTTATCCCATTTTCTGAAATGTATTATGGTATTTATATAAGTTGTTTACAAATGGTAAGCCCGCCAAACCCAGGATTGTGGTTTCAAATTGGTAACTATCCTTTGATTTGGGGGATTAGGCAATCAGATTGGATTTGAATTTGAGCTTATCCCAACATTTTTGGAGATAATGCTTATCCTCAAGCTGTCAAAACTTCATAGTGAACTCTGGGTTTGTTGGGCCGATCTCCTTTGTCGGACTTAGACTGAAAACGAACTTCATTTGTGGCGAACAACCATTTTAGTTGAACCTTACAAATTCAGCAAGTTGCATTAAGTCAAGCTCCCAATTGATCGCGCGCTCACATTCAACTGCGAACTCATGGCAAAAAAACCTGCACAACAATATTATTTTGGTTAAAAGAATAGGAATGTACATTGGCAAACATGTAAAAATATATATTCAAGTTAGAGCTCCATCAACACTCTTTACAATTTCTTGATAAAATTATTCTCAAATGAAGTTTTGAATCATTATTGGTTGACGAGGTTTTGAGAAAGTGTCATAATGGAGAGGTTGGTAATTAAGTTATCATCTTTATGGGTTGATGAGGTTTTTAAAATGTGTTATAATGGAGAGGTTTTTAGCTTGGATTCACATAGCTACATTTGGAGTGTTTTTCACGTGGTGTAATGGGTGGAGACACCGTCCTCAAAACCATTGCCGTGCCGCATTGGCTATAGTAGAAAGTTTTGTAGTATTTAATGAATTTTGGCATGCCTTTGGAGAGAATGACAGAATTATTTCAATTGGGGGCCAAAGCTCTCGTTTGTGATTGTGAACGGTTGCCTCTAAATTGAATGTCCTCACTTTTTTTTCTTAGTTTACTTTGTGAAGACAATCTTTCAAAAAATGACAAAGAAAAAGAAATCTACTGTGAAGGCAAAAAAAAAAAAATGTTATCTCTCACTCAAAAAAAGTGGCCAACCATCAAGTGTGGAACAAGTTCCGCCTACATTAATGTGTATAGTCGTGTTTTGGTTCAATTATATATGATGAGTAATATCATGTTTACAATTAAATCATACAAACAAGTAAAAAATATATGATAAAGTAGTAATTTTACATAAATTTTGTGTAATTTTTGTCTGTTTCTATGACTCAGTTGTAAGCATAATATTATTTTATATATGATTTCCATTTTTCTTTAATCATAACTACAAAATTGAAATCTCAAACCTAATTATTTTACTTAGTCTTAAAATCTTAATAAGCTTTCAATTAATAACATGAATTGAACAATATTTGATCTTTTTTTGTTTAATTTGTCAATATATATTCACATTTCAATATTTAAAAACCTTCAATTACGTAGGGTGGAAAACTTATTCCTTCTTTTGTCCATTCAAGATATATATTATTCAGATATATATTATTAAGATATATATTGATATATGATTCCCTTTTTTCTATGTCTTTTAATAAAAGACTTTATTATTAACATTTTTCGTAATTTAAACAATAAATTTGTAAGATATGAGTTTCTTTGTTTAATCTGTCAAGATATGTTTTCCTCTAACTAAACTCCAAGATATTTTTTTTTTATATATATAAAATAATATATATTTTTTATTTTTTTGTAAAATAATATTTTTTTTACATTAAATAATATATATATATTTATTTATATTTAAAAAAATATATTTTTTATTATATTAATGTGTGTGTGTGTATATATATATATATATATATATAACCGGTTCTGATTACTCGGTTACCATAATATGGTAACCTGGTAACCGAACCGAAAAACCTGTTCACTACATTCTTTGAACCGAAACCAAACCGGCTTTGTTAAAAAATCGGTTTTCGGTTCAGTTAACGGTTCGGTTTAGTTTTCGATATTTTTTAACACCCCTAATAATAACAGCATCTGCTTGAGGAACAACTTCAAATGTCACACCCCCTCCCGGGTGGCCCTTACCCCACCGGATTCGGGTGCTCCGTGGGACTCAGGTTCCGAAAGGAGGGT
>WYDK02075069.1:0-10156 GCA_009867345.2 Toxicodendron radicans | reverse complement strand
CTTTCTAGGAGTAATTACCATATTTGGGGTTTCACAAAATCCCTGCATAGGTTTCAACCTAAATCCTATGTACTTCTCGTTGGTGCAAAACGTTGCATCAACATTTTGGCGCTAGAAGGAAGGCCCCCGCAAAGCTCTCTATATTTTTCGGCAAACCTAATTCAATTTTTCTAGCATTATGTGACATCACTCATGGCATAAACAACCATATCTAAGAATAAGACCGAAGTCAATCGTGCCAGCGACGTTGTCAACGAGGATATTCAAACTCCTCTACAAGCAAACATGACGGTTTCGCAGAATCCAAATATGGCGAGGACTTCAGCTGTTCCACCAACCAATTCACAAATGATAGATATGATTGGAACACTGACAACAGCAGTTCAAGCCCTTCAACAGCAGATGGCCACTTTACAAGAGCTAATACCTTGGTATCAGGCCCCTAGCTAGCAAAACACTACTTAGGGAACTAGAGATAACTTGCCTTGGTCATCGCATATTGCGACGCCTACTAAAAGTTCTAGCCTAATCAGTGAGTGCCATCATAGGGGAAGAAGAGGTCGAATCCCTTCAAAACACTATGGCCAAGTGTCCAATAAAGGCCAACAACTAGCATGATTGTCACACCTCACGCCAGGAAAGGGTTAACTCCTAGAGAGACACCCATAACTAGCACGATGGTCGTACATCGTGCCAAGAAAGGGTTAACCCTCAGAGACGTCCATAATAAGCATGACGATCATACCTCGTGTCAGGAAAAGGTAAATTTTATATCATAGATAGACCCGATATACAACCCGAGCCATCACAATGCAACTACCTTACGAAACAACGGTCGCCCGAGTGTGTTTGATAGAATCGGGATAAGGGGGAAACCAATACCAAGCGAAGACCTTTATGCTTAGCTAAACACATCATGGGATAATCAGAGTCTTGACACAATAGTAAAAAATGGCATCCCGACAATTGATCAACTAGATCACTTGCAACAAATCCTTGACAAACTCTGAGCTCGTTAGAATGAGCGTAGAGAGAATCCTTTTTTTTTTCAAAAGTTGTTCTTTTAGCACCCCTTCCATAAAAATTTAATATGTTGAGCATGTCAACCTTCAATGGGAGAGGTGATCTTGTGATCCTCAAGATCACATAGATGTGTTTAACGATCTGATAGAGCTAAATTAGGTCTAAAGTCTTGCCAAGTGTCATTGCTTGGCCATTACGCTAACTGAGGGGGAAAAATATGGTTTAGAGTACTCCCTTTAGGCTCGATAGAATCCTAGAAGCAGCTCGCCACGTTGTTCCTTTAGAACTTCAAGCAGAACATGTGGTTTTCAATGTTGCTGAATTACCTCAACAACATCTAACAGGAAAGGGGCGAGACATTGAAAGGTTCAACTGGGAACGCAGTAAGGTCGCCAACGCCCTATAGTAATCAATCTGAACACTTCTCATCATCAGAGTCCATCCACAGACAGAACTATGAAGGGAATTGGAAGTCAAGGACAATGCGTCCCTCCCTTGTTTCTACAAAATGGTGGAGTAGCATCTGCAAGTTGAGAATTCGTTAGTTTCCATAAAATATGGCAACTTTAGGGCTTTAACCAGTGTTCTTGCTCGGGATATAGATAGAGGAAATGAGAGAAAAATGGATGATCGAGGTCGAAGTGACATGGATAGCATCAATACCCAAAGAAGCAATGCATCGGGCATCGGGCATAGGGGAGAGAATATGAGAGAGTCTAGAAAAACTCTTAAGTCACTCCCTAGGTACGGTGAATATACTCCCTTGGTTGCACCCCTTAACCATGTTCTCACAACGATATAAAGCGTCATGCTACTTCTAAAACCCAAGCCTATGGTAGGACTACACAGAAAACACATAAATACTACAGATACCATAGAGACATCGGCCATGACACCAATGACGCAGTAGGGGACCCCTTAAAAAGAGGTCACTTGAAAGGAATATGTGGATAGCTCGCAAGCTCTACAAAAGCAAGATGATCAACGAGAAGGATCTGACGACATAGTTAACCTCATCAGAATGATCTTTGGGGGGCCACATATTAGAGGAAACTCAAAACACTTCCAAGACTTATACGCAAATGAAGCAAAGTCTGAGCCGCTAACTATGATCATTAGCCTGGAACAACAATCGTCTAAGTGCCCAAGAGAATAAATCAGGGCAATAAACTTCTCAAAAGAAGAAGCAAGATGGGTTCACCATACTCATGATGATACACTGGTCGTCATAGCACAAATAAAAAACAATAGAGTGCAATTAACATCATTTACCAAACTGTCTTATAATAGATTGGCTTAAAGCGAGAAAGTCTCAAGTCATTAGAAACACCACTTTATGGGTTCACTAGGGATCATATAGTCTTCAAGGGAATGATTACCCTGCCTGTGACAGTAACCATGAAGAACAAGGCCATGGTGATGGCCGACTTTATGTTCGTTACTTGTCCATCCGTCTTCAATGCGGTAATTGGAATGCCACTCCTTAGAGATCTTAAGGTAATAATGTCAATCTACTACTAGATGATGAAGTTCCTCACACCAAGTAAGATTGGAGTAGGCAAAGAGTAGCATCAAGACCATAGAGAATGCTACAACAAAGTGATTAGAATCACTCCAAATAAGTAGTGACCCCAAACCGCGGTGGTTGAAAGGAGCAAAACTTGTCCAGAATCAATAAAGTAAGCGGGAATAGACTCGTTAACTATGATGAGCCAAGTTTACTTGTAATATATATATATAGTCCAATGTAACTCGAGGCACATTCCTTAAGGAAACGACCTTCTTTTATAATTGTTTATTAAAGTCAAATGTTTTATTATAAGACTTTCTTTTTGTTGCTTTAGACTGTTTATAATTGTATATTAGTTTAGCTTAATATTCCATAACTCGGCGACGACTTTTTGAGAAAATGAATCACGCTGCCATACGAAAATCGTAACTTCTGGAAAACAACTGAGAATGAAATCCAACTACAACTCAAAGTTTTTTAGTTCAAGAAGGCGATTCATTCAAAACTCGAGGCAAGTTCCTTAAGAAAATGACATCGCTATAACTTGAGCTCTGGGGAACAACCTCATAACTTGAAAAAAAGCTCCATGAGAAAAGTTTTAGGCAAGCCATAACTTGACCATAATTTCTCGAAATAAGCTCTAAACATAACTCAATGGTTAAGTTTCGAGAAAGGCGTACAACCAAAACTCGTTAAAATCCCGAGGAGAGCTTCATGCCCTAACTCGAATCAAGGCTACTTGAGAGATAGAAGACGTCATAACTCAAAGGTTATAATTTGAAGGGGCTGTTCGTCATAACTCGCAGGCAATTGCGAGAAAGATGACCCAGTCAAAACTCATACTCGAATACGAGAAAGCGACAACCTGGGACTTTTGAGAGTGGCGGCGTACAAAATACTTGAGAAAAAATATAACTCAAGGTCAATATAACTCAATTAACTTGTATGCAAGCAACATGCACAAGCAACAAATACAAACGTAAGGAGATGACATAGGCAAAATAAAGAATCAGCTATTCATTTCAAAATTGATTTGTTTACATCATTACAAAAAAAGAAAAAGAAAGAGGAGACAAAAAACAAGCTTTCCTAATTCTCAATAACAGGCTTCTCAAGCTGGGGAGCAAGATTAACGACAACTTTAACAAACTTCTCAGTGCTTGGAGAATGGGGGCAAGAGAAATAGCGACCTTAGCAGTACTGGCTCCTAGAGGGATGAAGCTAGTCCTAGCTTCACTCTTCCACTTCTTCATTTCATCCAAGTAATCCTTGGGAAGGAATAAGTAGTTAAGAGTAGAATATCGACACCATAAGGCCTTTACAACATGCAGTTTTCTCTCATAAATTTGGAGCTCGGCGTCATAGGAGGTCTCTTCAAGTTTTGCCTATAGTTTGGCCTTTTCTAACTCAAGTTTCTTCTTGGTATCCTCGTGCTCCGCCCAAGCCCTATCTAGGGATCCCACCAACCTTAACAACTCTTATTTGCCCATCTTCAACCTCTTCTCAGGTGATTCTGCATGTTGTTGGTTGAGCCTCACCCCTCATTAAGCTTCATCTACAACTTGTCAGCTTTCTTCATTGCGTTCTCTTACTCCCTCGCTTATTTGGTGAGATTGGTGATTGACCGATCCTTCTCGGCCAAGTGATTCTCCCATAATTGAGTCTAGACAACAAACTTCGCTTGCAGATTGGTGAAGTTCGCGTCCAAAGTGACAAAGTCCCTCTTTGCCATTTCAAGCTCTTTCTTGAGCTTATTGATCTCCCCATCCTTCTTGTTCACACCAAGAAGAAGAGAACTGCCCTCATTATAGAAAGTGGAGAGACTGATGAAACACTGCACAACAAATGGAAAGTTGTTAAACTTAAAACTATAGCAAGCAAAGTGGGATAGAAAAATGTACTCACTTGAGCCTACAAGTAGGTAACTTATTGTAGTAAAGTTTCCTAAGAAACGACTTGAGCTTGTTTCAGTCTTCATCTTAAACGAACTCATGTAGCAAGGCCTTCTTGATCAAGACTTTTTTAAGAAGCTCCAAGATTTGTCCTTGAAGACCTCCTCATAACCCCTCACCTTGGGGGGAAAGGTTGTCGAGGTAACCTTGCACTTAGTAGGAGGATATTGCTATTTTTTCCTCTTTGAAGAGGTCGAAGAAGATTCCCCCGCTCAAGAATCCTTCCCAACCTCCAAAGGCCTTTTCGTTAACTTAACCTATTGAGATGAAGTAGGGGGATCAGAAGCAGTTGCAACACTTCTAAGCACTGCAACCCCGATCTTTTTTGTCATCATAGAGGGTGCAACCCCGGTCTTCCTAACTAATATCAGGGGTGCGTCCTTGTCAATCATCAGACTTGATGATGTGATCACCTTTCAGAGTCTTTTTTGGCTTGGACAAGAATTCATACATTCCTGCAAATTTCACACAACCTTTATTAGAAAAAGGGAAAAAGAAAAGCCTACAACAAGTTGACTAAAACACGAGTAGCCCTTACTAGGAGAAGGTGCGAGGAATTTGTAATTTGTACTTTTGCAAATTCTCAATTGAAAGCAGCCCAAACGCATTGCAAGAAGATTCAAAAAGTGCATCGAATACAAGTATGCACTCCTGGGATGGTAGGGAAGATAGGGTTGATCTTTGTTAACTACAAAAGTAAGAAAACAACTCATCAGAACAAATAACTCGGGCAATAACAAGCAACAATAAAGAAAATGAAGAAAACAAACTCAACGGACTTCTTGGAAGGAGCCACCTCCTTCATATTCAAAGAAGAAATAGTTTGAGTCCCACTTGATGACCTTGTTCGACACTTCAACTATACCACTAATGTCTTTTCTTTTTTGGACAGGTAGTAGGTGAGATCGCCACCCTTCTTCAAGCTGTACATATTGGCGAGCGCGTCAACTAAGAGCTCATCTAGACTAGCCCTCTGGAAGGCTATGTACATCCTAATCATGTACTTATATGAATTGGGAGTCAACTAGAAAGGTTCAATATCGAAGCAACGCAGCACCGCATCAACGAAATGGGTGCAATAGGATGGGCACCCTACACTACAAAATTGGTTCACACATCGCAACCCCTCCGGTAGGAGGTTGTCAAGGCGAAAGACCCATACTACGATGTAACGAGGAGTGATGTGCAAATTAAAATACCTCGCAAGTGTACAAGTGCTCGTCGTAGTACAGTGTGCAAAGTGCAAGGGTTGATTCCACAGGGACTGGATGTGCTTTAGTGATCCTAATAACTATGCCTTATGAAAATAATGTACAGAAAAGTACAAGAACATAAATAACAGTTAATGAATATAAAATCTAACTACTTAAGGGAAAGCCTAGGTCTTTAATGTTATCAATTATCCGACTCATGCATTTCACCAAACTACCGTTCTCTCTATTCCTTTCTAGGGTTCACACTCTTGTCTTGTCAAGGTATTGATATCTAACATTAAGCCTTGGGTATTACCATATGTCATTCGGAATTAACCCACTTTCTACACCTATTAAGAACTAGAGTATTAAATATTGAACCAATTCGCATTCGGCAGGGCGTATGCTCGAACACTAATCATCCATTCACTTAGAGCTAAATGTTGGGCAAAACGTCTATCATTTATAAGGTATTACCGTAGGGCGTTCGGGATTAACCTAGTACTTTCGTCACTAAACTAGCTAGGGGGTATAGTCTAACCTAGTGAACGAAAGCTCATTAAGAACAAGACAATAAACTAAGTTGTATTTGGTAGGGCGTATACACAATCATAACTTAATCAATCAATACCCAAACTCATCTCATACAATCAATTAACAAACATCAAGGTTGATCAAACTCTAATATCATCTAGAGATTGAATTAAACACAAATGAGTGCATCAAGAACATGCTTGAATAGATTAAACAATAGAATATCTCAAAACACAAACTTCAAATAGATTTCATTAAGTTCCTAAGATACAAACTAACTACATAAGCACAAAAAACAAAATTAAACTAAAAATACAAAGAGAAAAAGAAAGTTTACACCATGAAGACACTGAAGAACAAGGAGAGGGAGAGTGAGAGAACCCTCTCTCCTCTCTCAAATGACTTCCCTTCCCAAAGGTGCTCCCAATCTGCCTCTCTCTCTAAAAGGTCGGAGTCTCCCTCTCAAATGAGCAAGTTTTTTTTATATACTAACCCTCAAAACCCTAAATAAAGCTAAGATGAAACACTGCGTTCTAATTTTCTAGTTGTCATCATAGCGAAGATAAATCTTCGCCATGGCGAAAAAGCAAAAACCCGTAATGCACGAACTATGTTGTGATGTGACTTTTGTGCCAATTTTCATCCCTCTTTCAAGTTGAACTGGATCACGACCAAAACATAAAAGTTGTAGGTATGTCTCTTAGATTTTCAACACAATAACAATCACATCATTTGGAGTTGTGTAGAGAAAGATATGTGTGTTTGAGTAAAGTATGTTTAGTTCTGCCCGTAAGTCTGGAACTCCAGCAAGTTTGTTGTCGTTGTCGCCGCAGCGAAGTTACTGTTCATGAATTTACATTTTTGCCATTGTAAGCTGCTTCTTTTGAATATTCATTCTCTTTGGCTTCCACATGGCTCCGATGCATCCAGAACTCTTCTAATCACCTCAAAACTTCACCAAACATTGGAATGTTGCTTTTCATCACGGAAACGCTCAGAATTGCCATGTTTCGCTCATCAAAACCGTTTTGTCCTGAAATATGAAATAAACACAATTTAGTAGTAATCAGGATCAAAATCAATCTGAAAGCACTCGATAATCCTAATAAACTTAAGCACAAAATGATACAAATTAAGGTTTATCAAGGAGGAGATCCTATATCGCTCCATGATTTGAGCTACCTCTCCTTCGACTAGACCCATCTAGTCGACCATCTCACAAGCTCAACCTCTTTTCCCATGGGTTAACCTTGGCGTCTTCAGAGTGAACCCTCACTTCAGTCTCCTCAAAATAAGCCATCATTTTAGTCTCTTCAGAATAAGCCCTCACTTCTATTGATTCAGATTGGTTCCCATACATATGAGACATGAAGGACAAGTGTTAGAAGAAATCCTAGAGACACAAATCTTACACCTACGCTGCACTTGCCTTCAGTCCCCAAGACCCAAGGTTTACTAACACAAACTATCCGATAACAACTTCCGGCCAACCGTATAACTTTCTTATCCCTAATACAACTACCAAGCCTAAATCTACAAACACAAGCAAACACAACAAAGATAAAGGTGAAATGGTGTACTTACTTTTGTAGAGAGTTTTTGGAAGAATGTTGGAAACGACGTTGACACACTGGAGGAAATTGTCGAAATTGTCGAAATGATCGAAAAAATGAAGAAAGAAAGAGTGTTTTGCAAGAAAAACCCTACTTTCAAAGAGGGAACATTGTTAGAGTCATGAAAATGACCTATTTAAAGTGATTAATTACCCTTTGTTATAATTTAATTTAATTTAATTTATATTGGGACAATTGAAGATATTATGGAATTATTAATGGAAAAATCACATTTTTATTTTTTCCTTACAATTTGTTCATGATTGGAATGATTTTTGAAATGTTGTGAGTTGATATTATGTTGTGATGTATATCTAAGGTTGATTTTGTCTAAATTTTGTTGAACAGGGGGTTGATTTTGTCACTTTTCAAATGTGTAGGGACCAAATGGAAAATTTTCACAATTCCTATAAAAGGAAAGTGAAGAGTCGTAGATCCAGCACCCGCCTTCACCCAAAACCCTAGCTTACCTTCATCCCATTTTTCGGCAACTCTCCAGCGAGCTCCTCCAATGGTGATTCAACTTCCATGATCACCTCCACCACCTCCCACTCCGTGAAACACTTGTTCTCCCTCCACCATGTGACATTTCAACTTCCCGATGAGATTTCTCCCTTTTTCAAAGTCGATCCATCTTCCTCCACGCCGATCTATCATCTCCCAGCTCAGATCCATCTTTCCCACGCCATTCCGCCACCATTTATCGCCATTACCGCCGTGGAACCCATTTGTGTCGTCGCCACAATGGAACCCATCAATGGTTAAGTCATTTTCTCTAGCTTTCAATCAACCCATCTACAACGTCCCCTTGGTGGTTCGGTTAAATTTCAACATTTTACACCACCAAGCACCACCGTTCACGGCAACTGCGACTGTTCAACTTCTCCACCATGATGTTTGGTCTTGTCGCATGTAGTTCGTTCATTTTTTATGTCGATTTGTAATCCTATCTCATTGATGTTAGTGTATACCCTAGAAACCATTTATGTTGTCAGTTTCAGAGCATTTTGTCTTGTATCGATATATTAATAAATAAAAGAAAGAGTTCTTCGAATCATGTATATAAGTTGCTTCCTTTATTTTGTCATGCATTTAAATAAGTATATATATGTGTATTGTCCTGATAATCCATTTGGTAAGTAAATGAAATTATTTGTAAGTTCCCTATAGAAGAAATATTGTTTGGGCAGCAATATTGCATAGTAGGCATACTGAATGCTTCCGAAAAGGGATGTCATGAGTTGATATAAGTTCGGATGACGATAATAGTCATGTCACTAGGGCATCAGTATGAATTTCAGGTGCTTCCTTTATTTTGTCATGCATTTAAATAAGTATATATATGTGTATTGTCCTGATAATCCATTTGATAAGTAAATGAAATTATTTGTAAGTTCCCTATAGAAGAAATATTGTTTGGGCAGCAATATTGCATAGTAGGCATACTGAATGCTTCCGAAAAGGGATGTCATGAGTTGATATAAGTTCGGATGACGATATTGGTCATGTCACTAGGGCATCAGTATGAATTAACAGTTGGTGAACTATCTTTTGAACGTGACCAACAAACGATAAATCACACGGAATCGCATGTAGTCAATGATTTATCGTTTGGACATATTAATGTACAATGTAGTCCTTTGACTTGAGGCATCGTGGTCGGATCCAGTACGAATGCGTATGGTTCGTATAGTGTATAAGTATGAGACTAGTCATGTCTTGTATGTTAAAGCCTACTTGGTCATGCGTTGTTTATACGCGAAAATGAATGATGGTCAAGACGAGATCCGTTGACTCAAAAAATATAAGATTAGGAGTACCCGCTGACTCCATCCAGATCCAAGTTCCAGGATGAATGTCGATGAATGTTTGAAACCAAAAATCTCTAGCAAGAGTATATGATCAGTCATACGAAAGTAAGTTCGTGATGATGAGTTCCAAACATATTGATCGACGATTCAGAATGATATCGAGTTTAGGATTTTGACGTTCCATGAATCCATACTCGATAAGGATATGACAACGGAGGGACCTTACCTACATGGAAAATATGATCTGATAAAAGGTTTGATGGAGTATTCCTCCATCGTGGTTTAGGGGCTATGGTGCATTGCTAAATGTTTTCCATAATCGTTGAGTCTCCAGACAAGTTTTCGGATTAATCCAGAACTGGCTCACGGCTAACCAACGGTGGACCTACATGGTCACACCATTAGCCTTGTGGAGTTAGAGAAGGATGAGAGAGAGAAATGATTTATCTGAAGAGGGCTAGCACCTTCTGAGGGTAATAACAAAATTTCCATGTAAAACGTTACATAGAAATTAGTCATG
>WYDK02075033.1:0-10162 GCA_009867345.2 Toxicodendron radicans | reverse complement strand
TAAGATTTTTACAGCAAGTGGAACCAACTTTACAGTAAGCAGAATCAACTTGCACATCAAGTGGGATCTACAGTAACTGTCCTTCAAATCCCTATAAATACGAGTGCACTAACCCGCTAAGGGGGTCGACAATCTAAAAAAAAAAACACTTTCTCTCTCTAGAAAAAGTATCACTTGTAATACAAACATCTATATTGGATTGATTGATATATATATTGCGATATCAACTTAGATCGTTAGCTAATAGAGTTACATTTCGCTCGATCAACAATAATATCATTGGACGTATGAGTTTCTTTCAAGCCTCTGAACCACTTAAAAACTTCTAGTTGTTATTTTCAATTTCTATATGCAAGCGATCTAGCTTATATCCACGACCTGAAAAATCAACAGATCATATACACGCTTACCCCAGTAAAATTCGACTAGCTAGTTCGTTTGCAACTGGCATGTCCATCAATTAGTTGGTGGTGCAAAATTACCCGTCAACAGTTTGGCGCTAGAAATAGGGCGTGATTTCAATCTGTTGTGGTTAATATACACTACAATCCCAGTTCTCGTCTTCTCAATTTCTTTTCACAAATTGATGGCAATTTTCAATAATCCTCAAGTTAGTGACGACGATCAAAGTCTCTCACCACCCAGGGATGCATATTTCGTATCCGGTTTACACCCTAATCCTCTGACAGAGCATAATGGAGCATCTACTTCTCAAGTAGATCCTCTATTACTACAGTGCATGAATCGATTGGATTCAACACTACAGATGATCCATCAGCGTTTAGATTGGATCGACCCTCCGCAGGCACCCCCTTTGCATACCGATCATGGGCTTGAACGCTCACATGTTGGAATCACAAATGCGAATCATTCAAAATCCATGCCAGGGCATGCTAGGGTCGCAAGAGGATGTCCCCATAGGCTCAATAGAAACTTGGCGAGCCAGATCACACCAAATAAAGGCAAAGCAGTAGTAGGTCAAAGTCTTCATGGACGCCGAGCTAATTCCCACATCGGGAATCAAAGTCAAGAGGTAAACTCGCGATTGCAAGCCCGACATACACGCTCCAATATAGAAGCATATGTTCCACCGTATGTCCAACTACAACCGGCCAAATCGCGTCAACCGATACCTACTGACATCAGGCAATTCTTGGATACTCGAAATTTCTCCGACCTTCACACATATTTGGAGGATCAAGAAGCCCACCATTCTCGTAACATGGTTGCGGAAAGCATTGCTCCACGATCTTCATTAAACAGGAGGGAACCTGTGAGACGACCACCACCTGTTCAAGTAAAGAATGTTCAAAGGCCTCGTCCATTTGGGGCAGAAGTAGTTCAACGACCATGCGCCCCGAGGATAGAAGATTTGCAACGGAATATAGATGAACTCCGTGGGCAGGGGCAGCGCAATGTTCAAAATATGGAATGGGGGCCTCACTGTTTACAATAGAAATCCTCAACGCACCATTTTTAGCGGGCTTCCAGATGCCTGATATTAAACCCTACGCCGAAAATAACGATCCGCATGATTACCTTTATGTGTTCAACGACCTGATGGAATTGCACAGGATCTCTGATTTAGCCAAATGTCGTTGTCTGGTCATTACTTTCGCGTCTGCGCCGAAACGATGGTTCAGATCGCTACCAGCTGGATCGATTGGGTCCTGGCAAAGGTTAAGTACTCTTTTCATGAGGCATGTTCAGGCTAACAGAGAGTTTCTTTGCCCCTTAATTATTTAAGTAATATAAGACAAGAGGAGAATCAGTCTTTTAAATCCTATTTGGATCGTTTCCACTCAAAGCTCAATAAAGTGGCTAATCCTCCAGAAGAAGCGATATGAACCCTATTGATCGCCGGAGTGCGACCTCAAACAACCTTATGGAATAAACTGCAACGAGCAGATTATGTTCCCCTTTCGTGTTTCTACAATCTCGCAGAAAAATATTTGCAAATAGAGAATTCAGTTGCTGCATTATCGCAAAGCAGCCAAGGGGCATCCACAAGTGTACTTCCCTTAAGGAAATTCTTCAAGCAAGCGCCCGTTCGCTCTAGTTATGGGGGTAACCGCAACAGTCAAGGGGGTAACAATAATCGGGGCAAGAAATTGAGATATGGAAATCCTTCATTCAATGCTCCAATGTCTCAGCAAAACATGTTCACATTGCTTAATGCGACCCTGACTGAAGTGTATCGCAAGGATCCGCGAATTTTTCCTAAACCAATTCCCATGGGGGGAAGTTTCGCTTATCGTGGGAAGAAATATTGCCGTTATCACAAAGATTTGGGGCACACCACTGACGAGTGCCATGCTTTACACTTTGCTATTGAAGATTTGATTAAAAAAGGACATCTGAAGAATTTTGTAAAGAATTCCGGTCGTGAAGAAGCTCAGCCTTCACAATCCCAACAAGCTCAGCAAAACCCTTTGGAAGGAATCAAAAAACCGCTTGAATATTTTACAATTTTTGGCTGTCCTCACATTGCTGGAGATTCCCATCGATCTCAAGATCAATATGCTCGCGATGCAAAATATCCGCCTTCAATCTTATGTCAAGCAGAAAAATGACCTGCAAAGTCATCGAGGCTCGATAACTACAAGGTTTATTTTATGAAACTTTTAAAGGAATAAGACAAAAAGATAGTGATTTAAATCCTACCAGTGAACCATTGTATGGATTCACAGGGGACTCTTTGATCCCCAAAGGTAGAATAACTCTTCTTGTTAAAATGGGAGAGGTAAACACTGTTACAAAAGTCGTAGATTTCCTAGTAGTGGATTGTCCTTCTGCTGTTAATATTATGCTAGGGCGACCCCTACTGAGATCGCTTAAAGCTGTCACTTCCATTTACCATATGAAAATGAAGTTTCCTACCCCCATGGGTATTGGCGAAGTTCGAGGGTCTCAAGAAGAGTTGCAACTTTGCTATAACAAAGCAGTTCGGATGGCCGAAAGGAGGAATGTCGTAACTACCATGGCTATCAAAATCACACCATGTCGTTCCAAGTTGGACGACGACCTCATTGATCCCCGGGTCATAGAGGATTCTTCAGCTAGTGGTCTAATGGAACGGCTAGTGGAGATACAAATTGACGATGCTGAACCAGCTAAAAGGTTGCAAATCGGAAGTGGTCTTCCTACAGAAATCACAACCTGCCTAACAAGCTTTCTTAGGAAGAATCACGATGTGTTTGCATGGACGCACACCGATATGGAAGACATTTATCCTAGTGTCATGAGTCATCACTTGAATGTTGACCCTACGTTCCGCCCTGTTTGCCAAAAGAGAAGAGCGATGGATCATGAGAAGTATCTAACTCTTAAATCTGAAGTTGACAAGTTGCTCTCTATCAATTTCATCAGGGAATCTCATTACCCCCAACGGGTAGCTAATCCAGTTTTGGTGAAGAAGTCAAACATCAAATGGTGAACTTGTATAGATTTCACTAATTTAAATAAGGCTTGCCTGAAAGACAGTTTCCTTTTACCTCACATCGATCAACTTGTGGATGCTACGTCGGGAAACGACCTGCTAAGTTTCATGGATGCATATTTCGGGTATAATCAAATCCCTATGCATACCCCGGATGAAGAACACATGACTTTCATCACAGATCGCGGACTTTACTGCTATAAAGTGATGCCTTTCAGTCTAAAAAATGTAGGAGCCATATACCAAAGGCTTGTGAACCAAATGTTCCCAGATCTAATAGGAAAATCCATGGAAGTTTATGTCGATGACATGTTGGTCAAATCTAAAGAAGCAAATAACCATATTCAGCATCTCACGGCAGCATTCGATGTCCTCCACAAGTATAAGATGAGATTAAATCCCAAAAAATGTGCTTTCGGGGTAGCATCCAGAAAATTCCTTGGTTTTATGGTAAATCAACGAGGAATTGAGATCAATCAAGAGAAGATGGTAAATGAAAAGTCTGGCCTGTATTAAACAAGTGCGAAGTTTGACGGGCCGGGTCGCAGCTCTCAGTCGTTTTATCTCACGATCCACAGATCGTTGTTTACCTTTTTTCAATACTTTGAAAGGTAATAAACAATTTGCATGGTCTGCTGAATGTGAGAAAGCTTTCCAGGACTTGAAAGCTTATCTTGGAAACCCATCTCTTTTATCAAAACCAATCCCCAAAGACGTGTTGTTAGTTTATCTATCAGTTTCTTCCGATGCGATCAGCGCTGTGTTGATGAGCAAAAAGGGAAAAACTCAACTGCCAATTTACTACGTCAATAAAAGGTTGCTGGAAGCTGAAACACGATATTCAGAGATGGAGCACCGTATTCTAGCTTTGGTCACCGCCTCCAGAAAAATGCGACCATATTTTAGCTCTCACATAATCAACGTGTTGACTAAATTCCCCATGAGACAAATCCTCCAAACTCCTGGAGCATCGGGGCGATTAATCAAATGGACGATTAATCAAATGGGCTATTGAATTAAGCCAGTTTGATATCAAATATTTACCCCGACCTTCCATTAAAGGGCAGATTTTGGTTGATTTAATCTCCGAATATAGTAGCCCGCGATCTAAACCAGAAGAAGCGACTTCATCAAGCGGCGATGCTGGTATAAACGATTCTGAAAAACTCGACAAGCTGTTAACATGGGAAATGCTCGTTGATGGTTCGTCAACTAATAAACGAGCAGGGGTAGGTTTACTTTTAATCAGCCCTAAAGGAGTTTGCATGTGTGGAGCTTTCAAATTTGGTTTCAAGGCAACCAACAACGAAGCCGAATATGAAGCTTTGTTCGCTGGATTACGTTTGGCCAAAGAGATGAGAGCAGAATCAATCAATATTTGGAGTGATTCACAGCTGATCGTTAATCAAATTACGGGTGAATATCAAGTGAAAGAAGATAATATGATTGCCTGTCTTGAGAAGGCGAAGAGCAAACTTAAGTGGTTTCGAAACTTCACCATCATTCAAATTCCTAGAGATCAAAATACAGTTGCTGATGCATTGGCCAGATTGACCTTATCTTTGGAATCAAAATCACTAGACTGTGTACCCATCAAGTTCGTTCTTGTACCCAGCACAACGCCTTCCGATCAGATGGTATCACACATAAACCAGCAACGAAATTGGATGAATTTAATCCTATCGTATTTGAGGGAGGGAATTCTTCCACAACATAAAGTTGAGGCAAAGACATTGCGATTAAGAGTTTGTCGTTATACGCTGATCGGAGAGCAACTTTATAAAAAAGGATACAGTGGTCTTCTTCTGCACTGTGTTAACAATGAAGAAGCAACCTATATTATTCGTGAAATTCACGAAGGCATTTGCGGTAATCATTCTGTTGAGGATTCCTTGGCGAGCAAAATAATTAAGCAAGGGTATTATTGGCCTCAAGTTTACCTTGATGCTGCAAAGTTTGCCAGAAAATGTGATAAGTGCCAACGATTCTCCCATATTCCACGAACTTCTCCCCAACCGTTGACAACGATGTCAAGTGCATGGCCATTTGCGATGTGGGGAATCGATCTCATTGGCCCTATGCCAATGGAAAAATGAGGTGTCCGATATGCGGTGGTCGCGGTTGATTATTTCACCAAATGGGTAGAAGCCGAGGCTTTGGCTACGATCACCATCGGCAAAATCAAATCTTTCATTTATTGAAATATCATTTGTCGTTTCGGGATTCCTAACTCAATAATCTCCGATAATGGTAAACAATTAGATAATGAAGATTTTCGTGGATTCTGTAGCGGTCTGGGTATTCATAATAAGCATGCTTCAGTCGCACAACCACAGGCGAATGGACAGGTCGAGGCCATAAACAAGACCATCAAGCAGACTATCAAAACGAAGCTCGATGAATCCAAAGAAATTTGGCCGGAAGAGCTGTCAGAGGTTTTATGGTCATACCGAACGACACTAAAAACCTCAACTAATGAAACCCCATTTTCCTTAGCTTTCGGATGTGAAGCAATGGTTTCTGTAGAAGTTGGAGCCGGATCATTGCGGCGAGATACTTACGGCGAAGAGGATAATGAAGCTTTATTGCGGCTAAGCCTCGATCTCATAGATGAACACCGATCTAAAGCACAATTTCGACTTGCATCGTGTAAGCAATGAATGAAACGATTTTTCGATAACAAAGTCAAGCGAAGAGATTTTATCTGTGGTGACTTGGTATTGAGGAAAATTATTATTCATACCAGAGAAGTAAACGTTGGAGTTTTAGGTCCGAATTGGGAGGGACCTTATCGAATCGCAAAAATAGTGCGACCAAGAACGTATCACTTGGAAGAGCTAAACGGAAAGGCAATTTCGCGAGCTTGGCACTCCAAACATCTTTGGAGATATTATCAATAAAAAGCAAAAAACAATCTCGCCAAGACGATCTCCCACCTTATCAAGGTAGCCTCCTACCTAAAGGTCAGACTCCAGTACAAAAGAAATACAAGTTCATTATTTTATGCATTATGCGATGAAATATAGAGAGCAATCAAAAAGCTGTGAACTTTGTAATTTTGAAATGTTCTTAGATATGCAAAATAAAGATGTAGACAAGAAACCAGCACTTAGAATTTTCTATAGTGTTCAACCTTAAATCCTTGCACAAATAAACTTCCTCTATGTCAAGTATATTTTTACTGGAAAAAAGGTGAGAGTGCATGTTCCTTACATTAAACCCGTGTACAAACAAGTTCTTTTATATCAAGTATGTCTACACTTGATAAAAGTGAGAGTGCATGTGCGATCTACATTCTCAGATGTACGATCTAAACAGTTCAAACAGTTCAAACAGTACTTGAGTCTGCTTACATTTTCAGATGTATGTATTTGACAATAGAGCCAAGGGTAATCTCCTTTTTTAGTTTGAATTTTCTTATATATGTGCTTGAGTCTGCTTACATTTTCAGATGTATGTATTTGACAACAGAGCCAAGGGTAATCTCCCTTTTTAGTTTGAATTTCCTTATATACAACCTTAAACACAGAAACTTGTTGGGTTAAGATCGTAGAGACGATCTAAAGGTCAAAGATCAGTTTTCATTTTTCAATGCGGAAAACGATCTAAAGCGATGTGTAAATCCATGTAAGTAAGAAAATAAAAAATATACTAAGTACTTAGAAAAAATTTGCCTTTGTATTTAAAATTTGTTTTTGATCTATTAAAAAGCATTCCTTTACAATCAAATCAAAAAAAAAAAAAAAAAAAGAGCCTTCATGTAGACGGATTAGTGGGAGGGAGTTTTTATCCTTCATCATCAGATCCACTTCCTTCTTCTTCCTCTTTATGGGCTTCACCGAATTGTTGACCATCCAATTGTCATGCCTTGTGATATATTCTTGAGGAAGCATGGAGTAATTAATCTCTAGATCACTCAGAAGAAGAGTTTTTATTACGTTCAGAGCAAGATCGACTGCATTTGCCTTAGAAGAGTTCATCGCAAATGAAGTCTTCATAAACTCATTTTCCTGACAAACAACAGCTAATGCAGTCTCCTGATCGTTTATAGTTTTTTGGAGGGCATTATTCTTTTCCTGAAGTGCCTCTTCGCGAAGTTTGCCCTCTTTCACTTCGTCAGAAGCCTTTACGACCTCAGTTATTCGCACAACCAACTCATCTTTGGTCGTTCAAAGTGTGTTATTTGTCTCAACCCACACTTTTTCCATCTGCTTCAGTTTTTTGGCATAATCAAGTCCCAAAGCAGAGGCCGCTTTGAGATCGTGCTTAAACTTATCGACTTCATGTTTGTGGCTTGATCGTACCTGATCAAGGGCACATTCAGTGATCAAACGCTTGGAATTGACCTCTTTTAATTTGGCCTCCAATTTCTGGGAGCGTTTCTCATCGTATGACTCAGTCTTTGATTTCTCAAAAAGCAGGGCTGATACCATAGAAAGCTGAAAAACACTAAAAGAAAAAGCAAGTTAGCTTTACAGATAAATATAAAGCTAAACAAAAATACGAACAGGATATCGCCTTACCTCAAGTTGAGAGGTAACCATAAAGGTCAACAAATTTGCCTTTGAGGCCGGTGATCATTTATCAAAATCCTTCTGATAAACGCATTCCGACATCATGGATATTGAAGCACGAAGATGATCAGGAAGATTGGCAATGGTGTCAAGGACCGATTGAGGTAGAGCAGTCGCGTCGGTTAAATCTTTTTTAGGCCCGACCTCCTCTGTCAAATCTCGGCTTGTCGATATCAGTTTCTTTTTCTTTTTCAAAACAAGAGAAGGAACAACGACCTCCGTTTCAATTCCTGCAGAGGGACGTTTCCCTTTCATTGATCTTATTTGTCTAGCCGATATTTTGGCAGCAACAACTCCTTTGGCAGCGACCGTCCCAACTGGAACGGTCTCATTGATTAGCAATGCGACACTTTCCAACAAAACGACCCTTCTTTCGATCACATGAGTTTGGTCCGCTCCGGCCCAAGAGATCGTTGTTTCTTCACCCTCAGTATGATCGGCTAGACAATCAGAAGGCTTTGTATCCTGCGCTCTACTAACTGATGCAGAGCAAGAAAAAGTTGGAAGCTTTAAACTTGGTTGAGAACCAGTAACCTCCTTTAACGGTCTCACTTTCCTTTTTTGGGCCGTTGCAAATATGAAAAATAAGTTATCCAAATCAGGGATGTGAAATTTTTCTCAAAAGAGTTATTAGGGCAAAGGAAATAACGTTCTTACCTGGCTTAGGAAGCCATATTTTGAAATTTGCCTCTGGGGCAATGAAGTTGTACTTCTTCAATAGTTCAAAAGTGAGAAGATTGGCACATTGAAGTTTTTCTTCGGGAAGATTGTCAAATCTAACAATTTTGGTCTTGTCAACATCTTTTCGGACAGAATCAACTCTGTTAACTGTATAAAAAATTGAGACCGTTAAAAAAAAAATTAACGGTCAACAATCTCAAGAAAGAAAAACTTACTTTGTTCCTTTATAATTGTCCGGCATCCTGGTTAATTGAAAAAGAAGTATTTGGTCATGTAATCGCCCACATTACTGACCGCACTACCAATACCCTTAGGGATCACTCTTCTTAGAGACGAACTTAAAAAACAAGGGGGTAAAATTGTACCTGAATAAATATGAATACAAGTGGCGTCATGTGACCTGTAAGATTGCTACACCTGGTCAGATGTGACGTCGCCATGATACATGGATTATTTGAGATGGGTAAGATGGTATTAAAAGGTTATGTGAACAGTGATGACGTATCGCGACCTGTGAGGTCGCCACACCTATTTCAATGATGTCATCGTTCCGTAGTTGTCTTCCAATTACTACCACTTGACTTTACATGGAATGCTCTCAAGAGATTTTCACCGTGACATCTGGTGAGTTGATAAGATTTTTATAGCAAGTAGAACCAACTTTATAGTAAGCAGAATCAACTTGCACATCAAGTGGGATCTACAATAACCGCCCTTCAAATCCCTATAAATACGAGTGCACTAACCCCGCGAAGGGGGTCGACAATCTAAAAAAAAAACTTTCTCTCTTTAGAAAAAGTATCACCATTGTATTTCACATGTCATATATGTCATATATATAGGGGTGGGCAAAAAAATAGGGTAGAACTGGAATGACGAGTACTCGGGTTCCAGTTTCGGTTCCTAAGCGGAACTGACTACCACAAGGTGTGTTCCGATTCAAAAAAACTGGAATCGACACTGTGTAATTCTGATTCTGGTTTCGGTTACATCGATAACATATCTCGATTTAGAGTCCTCACTTCTTAGGTTAAAAAAAATTTACGATTGTGCCTCTCACTTCGGTTGAAAAAAAATGGCAATTTTGCCTCTCGCTTTCATTAGCTGAATCTTGATTTAGGGTTCTAACTTCTCAGGTTAAAGAAAAAAAATTGTAGTCGAGTCATTACTTTTAAGCCCTCTGTAAGATTTCTTGATTCTCAGGCAAGCAAGGTCTCTCCTTTTACTCAGGTTTACTTCGTTTCCCCTCTATTTTATTTACAAATGTAATTTGGTTTTGGTTTGATTTGATTTTTTGCCGCATTGAATTTTCTTATTAACGATATGTTTGGTTGTTGGGAAAATAAGGGAAAAGAGAAGACATTGGTTTTGATTGTTTGGTTTTTCAGGAAAAAAAAACTTGTTTTCAGATGTGGGTTTTCTTTGATTTAGCGTTTGGTGTAATGTAGTGTGTTGTTTTGTTCATTAT